>CAIGRT010193535.1:0-11427 GCA_903798405.1 Fraxinus platypoda | reverse complement strand
AAAAAAAGTGACAGAATTTTATTTTTTTTATAAAAAAAATAGCAAATAATAAAAAGTGACAAAGTTTAAAAAAGGCGTTAGAAAATTGAAACAAAAAAAGTGACAATCGTTATTCGAAAAAAAAAGTGATAAATACAAAAAAAAATAAAAAAAATTGACAAGTATCAATCAAAACATATGTTTGTCACTAAAAAAGTTACAGAAATTAAAAAAAGTAACAAATAATAAAAAGAAGCAATAGAAATTTAGAAAAAGTGACACAAAAAATGACAAAACACCAGTCAAACTCTTAAAAAATATCATTTTATTACAAATTCAACCTCTCCACCATTGTTTATTGAATTAGATAATAAATGACGATAAAATAGACTGATGCTTTGTTCAGAAATTTTCATATACATCATTTGAGGTAGAAACTTGTGAACGCCAATGATCTATCATAAACGTTTAGTTATCGAAACAGGTCATCAGGGCATGTACAGAGAATTAAAAATGTGACATAAATGTCATTTTTACTAAATAGTGATATTTGTTACTAAAAAAAGTGACATATTTTTTTTTCTTTTGAAAAAGTAATAAATGATAAAAAATTGACAGAAAAAAAAAGTAACAAACAACAAAAAAAGTGACAGAAAATAAAGCAAATGTGACATACGATGCCACTTATTAAAAAGTAATGTTTGTCGTTATAAAAAGTGACAGAAATTAAAAAAAAAATGTAAAAAAAAGTGACACTAAATAAAAAAAAAATGTGACATATAATGTCACTTTTTATTAAAAAGTGGTGTTTGTAACTACAAAAAAATAACAAACAATAAAAGAAGTGACAAAAATTTTAAAAAAGTGATAGAAAATAAAATAAAAATAATTAAATAGTGACAAAAACTTTAAAAAGTAACAAACCACCAATCAAAACTTTAAAGTGTATCATTTTATGCAAATTCAACGACTCCACCTCCACCTCCACCTCCACCATACCCCCCACCACCCATAGTTCAACCCAGGCCCGGTTTTGGGCAGATGCAAATGAGGCCTATGCCTCAGGTCCAATTTAAAAGGGGCCCTCATATTTTATTTATTTATTTTATTATTATTATTATTATTTTGCTTTCTAGATGGATAAATCAGATTTAAAGCCAATTCCTTCCTTAGGTTCCGTCCTTTGTGCGTGCGTGCGTGCGAGAGAGAGTCTACAATTATGAATGATATTTTCCAGAAACAAGCTTGATGCTTCAAGTTTATCCTCTTCTTAGGTTTGTAATTCCTATTTTATTTTCTTATATATGCTTTGAAATGATTCTATTTTACTTTTACACTCGATTTCATAAAAAAACACAGAAGCCTTTCTTGAGACCATTTGGGCTGAAAAATTAACAAATCAACTATTCTTTTCTTTTATTTATTGAGTTTTCTTTAAAGAGAATTGTGCCAATAAGAATCTTCTTGTTTTACTTTCCACCCCATATTATAAGAGGAAAGAGTTAGATACATATATTTTTTTGCCTTTTCTTCCTAATTAATATATGTTGTTACTTTGCAAAAAAAAAAATTCAAAATTTATTGTGTTTTTTTACCCATATATATTTAAAAGGAATAGCAGAAGCCCGGTTCAAGTATTGTTTTCATATTTATGTGTGGATTTTTATCCTTATATATGATTATAATGCAAGTATTGTGTTTTTTGACCCATATATGATTGTTGTATCAGAAACATAATATTTACAATTTTGATGCGGTACTTTCTTTGTGTTTTGGAGCTTAAATTCAGAATTCAAGAGTAACATTGATNGGTACTTTCTTTGTGTTTTGGAGCTTAAATTCAGAATTCAAGAGTAACATTGATATCTTTTTGGCACAAAATGATAGAATGTTGACGGTTTAGTATTAAATGAGCAAAAACGTGAAAATGTGGCTGTTGTCGTATCCAACAAATACTATGTGCCAAACTTTAATGCTATTGCATAAGATTTTTCAATTTCCTCCAATAGATCACATAGAGGGCTGGATGTTAGTGTAAATCAATCATTCTTGATAAAGATATCCATTGGACAAAGGAATTTTCTCTTAGATATAAAATACTTTTCTCAGTAGGATTTTATCTATCATGTAAGATGTGAACATACGCTCTCTTATAAGTATTATTTTCTTCATTACTGTGATACTCCATAAATCCACGTGATACCCCACAAGGGTGCATATAAGAATATTAGAAATCTTAGTCAAATTCTAATTTTGGAGGCCTAAATTATGAAATTCGCCTCATGCCCCAAAATCACAGAACCAGCCCTGGTTCAACCCAACACACCAAAAACGCGTGAACCATCACATAAAATATTATTAAGTAAAGTTAAAACAAATCCAAAGATTATGAAGGTGAAAGTGGAAGAACACGTGTAGTCTTCTACTGCTAGTAGTGCACTTAGTGTTGATTTTAGCAATCCACATTAAAAGTCAAAAGTACGATGAAGACATTGAGGCACATTTCAACTTATTGTTCAAATTTCGACTAACAAGAATTTGACAAAAAAACATGGCAAGAAATTCGGCAAAACCAATAAATTCTAAAAACAAAACATTAACATAAAAAGAGCAACGCAAACATTGCATCCACAAGTGAGGTATTTTTTAGCCTTGGTGCAACTGTATTAACTCAGATATTATCCTTTGCCCACTCACAAGCCAAACTCTTCGTCAATTGTTTCATTGAACAGTAAATATCTTTAAACAAATAATGAAATTGATGTAATCATACCATGATGATCATCAATGTTTTGATTAACTATCCTTTTGATGTAGAATAGACAGAAACATAAAGATACCCCAACTACTGAAGAAGTAAATGCAATGCTCCCACTTCTTGATGCCTTTAATAAAGGGTGGGCAAGTTGACTCAAGTGGAAGGAATACTCGAAATTGGTACCCTTAGCATCTTGCTATTAATCACTTATCCCTGCAAAAAAATAAAAAATATCAATCAAATAAATGGAAGAAAATAAACTCAATGAAAAATGCAAATATTTGATTATGTGCAGAATGGAAAATGAAGAATGATATTAAAACAGATCTTGAGAAAAATTATACAAAAAATTGACCTTGGATTGAATAAATAGGTAGAGAAAGGCATGGTTTGACAATGGCTGATAAACTGTGGAAATCACTGAAATCGACAAAAAGAAATAAAAGATTTAAGGTGTCGACGATGATGATTGACGGAGTGAAAAATACCTTCTTCAGCTATGAGTGGGTTAATGCCAATGATGATGATGATCGACAGATTGAAATATGAAGATGAGTGGGTTAGGGTTTTATTGTTGCTGTAAATGATTTTTTTTTCATACGTTTAGGCATTGTGAATGTATAATTTACTGTTGATGATAAATTATTAATTAAACGTATTTTCATTGACTGGCCTAATTTCCTCTTTTTAAATGGTCTCGCAGAAAAAGATGGAAGAAAGGAAAAGGAAAATCGTCACAAGTAGCATAAAAAGTACTGTACCTCGCCTTCTTAAACTTTCATTTTACACGTTTCTTGACAATTTTTTTTTTTTTTTTTTCTGTTTGGCTTATATTTTGAAATAATGGCTAAAGTTTCACCCAATTTTTTAAATTTAGAAAATATTGTTCAACTAATGTTTTTTTTAAAAAAGTGGAAACTATATTTTGTAATAAAAAAATTAATAGCATTTTTTTTAATTAATTTGCTTTTTTAGTGTATTTTACCCCCATTTTTTCAAATCATTTTCAATCATACATTCTTCCATGAAATAATTGTTACAAATGCAATCCACCCTATATCACACACAATCAACCTTGAAAATCCACCCAAGCCTACTTCCTTGGGCCCACTTCTATTTCAAGTATACTCATGCATTATCCACCCACTCCATAGGAATGTTCCCACATCAACTCGAACACGGGACTTCCATTTTGATACCATTTAACGTAGTGTATTGTCATCATTTTGTCCAAAAGCTATAACTCATGGCACAAATACAATACATCTTGTATCACTCAAAATTAAGCCAGAGAATCCACCACAAACTCACTCCTTTAGACCGATAATGCTTGAAAGTTCGATGAACTAGGCTAGGAGTGGATTTTCGAGTTGGATCATATATCGTGGATTTATAATTCTTGCATCAATAGCTTTGGAGAAAATCGATGGCAATACCTTACATCAGGTTGTTTAAAGCGGCCCTATGTTCAACTCGATGTTGGAGCATTTCCATGGAGTGGATGGATAATGCATGAACATACTTGAAATGGGGATGAGCTCGATGGAGTAGGCTTGTAGTGGATTTTCGAACTTGATTCTGTGGGGGTATATGGTGAATTACATTAATGTCATCATATATAGCTTTTAGATAAAGTAGTGGCAATACTCTACATCAGGTTAGAATCAGAGCTTAATGTACTATGTTCGAGTCAATATTGGAGCCTTCCAATATTTATAAATTATTGATAAATAAATAGTATTTGTGGGTCTCTCTAATTTGAATATTTATAATTAGTGAATAAACTAACATGAACCAAACATAAGCTCAGTATTTTTGAGTGATAACAGATTGTTTCTAATTTCAAAATTTCGAACCCAACCCATATATAATTCATGAGGAAAACGACTTCCACCAAACACATTGTGATTCGGCGCGGCATTTTAACAAACACGTGTGATGCAAAGACAATAGTATAGAAATGAAACCACAAACAGTCTGCGGGCGGTTCTTCTCTGAACTGGTGACACAAAATGGGCCCAATTTCCTCGCAAAACCGCGTGCATGTCATGTGAAGTCTGCCCCACGGAATATCTCTCCCGCCGCGTAACCACATCTTCCTGGCACAATAAATGCTACGCCTTTGCTTTTGCTTCTTTTGGGACCAAATGGATTCAAAAAGGCAGATGATATGAATTTTTGTGTGTGTTTAATATCTCAACTTTAGACTTCGTTAGTTTATTAATTTAATCCTAGCGGTCAATGAAATTTTTTGACGGGTAGATTCAACCCCTAAATCCGTCCGTCACTGCGTGCACTGAATTGAATTTGACATTAATAAGCATGTTTTACACATTGTATAGACTAAGGTTTTTATATTTAGATCTAAACTTCTTTACTTTTTAAGCGTGCATTGAATTAAATTCGACATTAATAATCACGTTTTACACATTTGTATTGACTATTATTTTTATTTTGAGATCAACACTTTACTTCTTCGGAATTTGAAGATGGAGACTAAAAAGTATAATTTAGACTTTAATCTTTACTAGACTATCTTTGATGCCTACACACATTTGTATGCCTTCTCACAAAATGTAATTAATTAATTTCTTTCATTCTCATTCTACCATTCTACCTAAAGGTATAAAATCAATAAATTCTTGGATCCCTCTAACTTTATCTTGCCATTTTAAATAGCTACATTGTATAATTTTTTTTTTTCTAAAACATCTGTATTGGTTTTTGTTACGTCTCTTCCAACGAAGCTCTAAGTATGATCAAGTGGTAGCTACACAGCAAGTGAACCATGCGGCAATTTGGTCGAATCCCCACTTATGGATGAGGTGAGATAGGTAGAGGCGTTTTAGATAAGATCTTGTATCAAGTGGATAATGTGACAACTTATTAAATATGCAGTTTTACTCAATCAAACAAGTCAAATCTAATCTTACGTGTCATGCCTAAGGTTGCCAGACCGTCACAATATTGAATGCAACATGGCCTAGGAATGATTAATTGAAATCTATGACGAGGCCCCAACTGTTAGGATGAGGCCACATGTCTCTTTATCCAACGACTCTTACTCATCATATTCTACTATAAAAGCTCACATTTAGTGTCATTTTGAGGATAATGCAAGTTTAGACTCTCAAACTATAACCATACCATATCACTATTTTATTTGCTATTCCCCAAGGCCGACCCCCTTTTTATATTGGAGGCTCACGTCTAACACACTTCCATACTCATATATTTACTTTTCAAACTGACTTGATCGTTGGAATGCGCAGGACCGACTCTACCCCCACCGGAAGAGGTCAAGTGTGATTAACAATTTGTCCAAGTGTGCATGAACGAGCTTGCTTAGATGTGAGAGGCAGTAGGATCTGTTGGCCACATTGGAGGTACATTTTTTTTAGTCAACAGATTGACGCTATATGTGGAAAACCACACTATAACCACGAACATCCCGTAGAAAAAGCCTACAAAGAGTACCTAGGCTTCCCCTTTGAAAAGGGCTTTGTTCTTGAAGAAAGAACAAGTAGAAGCCCCTGAAGAAGATCCCATCTTCGAAGAAAAAATGTCTCTTTACCATGAATTCAAATAATGAAGAGGCTTTCCCCCTGAAAAGGGTTTTGTTCTTGAATGAAGAGCAAGTGGAAGCCCCAAACACAAAAGATTCGAACTTCAACTCAATATCTTGGGTGTTCACTCCTTGGAAAATAAGTATTTTAGGATAGAATTCACTCATATAAAAGAGGCATCCACCCACATTAAGTGCTAGTAATAAAGATAGACACTCAAGATCAAGAGAAGCACTTGAAGAAGAGGTCATATGGACCAAAGTCACCCTTATGCAATAACTCCTCCAAATGTAATGGAATACGCATAACCCCTGTAAATGGGGAGGCCTATGAAAAAGAATGCCATAAGCGAAAGAATTCATGAAAATGGGAAGGCCCCTAAAAAGGAATCATTAATCGAATAACCCTTGAAAAATGGGAGGCCTCTGAAGAAGAGACTATAAAGAAGAACCCCTGAAGAAGAGACAAGTTTGGAAAATTAAGAGGCCTCATCCCTGAAACATGGGACTTCGCATCTACACAAATGCTTCATCTATTTTCAGAGGCTTCATCCTTGTAGAAATACTCCAACTCTACAACCATTATTTTTTCAAGTGTAGAGGCCTCATATTAGCCTATTCAACCGCAGTTCCGCCATGCAGCGTCTCTTCCGGCCTATATATAAATGCTTTCACACGTGATAAGTAAAAATCCCCAAAATGAAGGAGAACAATGCAAAAGAAGAGAAAATGACTGAAATCAAACAAAAAAGTGAACTTAGGAACTAAAGTGTAGGGGTGTCAAAAGTGGAAAGATTTTGGATGCAATTTATCAAGGGTATGATCGAAATAAAAGTCAAGATATGGGACCAAAATGTAGAAGATGAAAAGTTAAGGGACCAGATCAAGAAATTATTGAGGGACTTGAAGGCAATTTTTAGCTTCGCCTATTCATCAACGTATCCCCCATGAAATGAAGACTCCCAAAAAGGGGTGGATTTCGAAGATGTCGTGAATAAAAGAATCCCTAAAAAAGGGAAGCCCTTGAAGAGGTTATGAAGGGAATAACCCCTGAAGAATAAAGGACCTTTAAAGAAGGGATCATATTTGGAAAATTACGAGGCTTTATCCATGAAGCATAAGATCATCTTTAAAACTACAATTTTTCTAAGTGTGAAGGCCTCATCTCACCTAAGCATGAGTGCCTCCAACACCCCTAAAAAACGGAGGCCTCTGAAGAAGAAATTATGAATAATAATTCCTGAAGAATGAGGGAACTTTGAAAAATGGGTCATACTTGATGAATTAATAGGCCTTATCCCTAAAACATGGGACTCCGTAATGCAAGATCTCATCCCACCTATGCATCAGTACCTCTGCTATGCTATGCCTTGTCTTGCCTATGCATCAATGCCTCTACCATGCAAGGCTTCATCTTGACTATGCGTCAGTTCTTCGGCTACATAAAACCCCTTCCATGGATAGATCAAACACTATGAAGGAGGTTCTTGCAAGGTGGTAAAATAGCATCATCAAGGACAAGTGTGATGCATCTCACAGAGAGCCACAACTTATTGCCTTAGAGAATTAACATCTCCCATAAATGGATCAAATATTATGGAGGAAGCACTTACAAGGAAGAACTACCCCACGTAAGGAGGTAAAATAGCCTCATCAAGGGTAAGTGTGATGTATCTCAAATAGAGCCACAACTTCTTACTTTAGAGAATTAACCCCTTCCATGGATGGATCAAACAACACGGAGGAAGCCTTTGCAAGGAGGTAAAATAGACTCATCAAGGACAAGTGTGATGCATCCCACAGAGAACCACACTTGCCATAGAGAATTAATCCCTTCTATGGATGGATTAAACACCAAGGAGGAAGCCCTTACAAGGAGGTAAAATAGCCTCATCAAGAACAAGTGTGATGCATCCCACAGAGAGCCACCACACTTGCCTTAGAGAATTAACCAATTCTATGAATGAATTAAACACCATAGAGGAAGCTCTTGCAAGGAAGAGTTATTCCCTTGCAATGAGGTAAAAATAGCCTCATCAAGGACAAGTGGTATGCATCCCATAGAGAGCCACAACTTGCCTTAGAGGATTAACACCTTTCATGGATATATCAAACACTTTAGAGGAAGCCCTTGAACAGAAGAGCTACCCCCTTGCAAAGGGCTTCAAAGAAGTTCAATTCAGCCTTATCAACGGCTGTCCTTTCTCGAATGGGCTTTCCCTTATATAAAGGGTCTTGGCCAAGTCCAATTCAGCCTTGTCAACAGCTACCTCTTCCCGAATGGTCTTCTCTTATGCAAAAGGACTCGACGAAGTTCGGTTCAACCTTTTCAACGACCGCCTTTTCCCAAAAGGGCTCTCCCTTATGCAAAGGGCCTCGACGAAGTTCAATTCAGCCATATCAACGAATGTCCCTTCCCATAGGGGCTCTTCCTTATGCAAAGGGCCTTGGTCAAGTTCAATTCAGCCTTATCAACGGTGCCTCTTCCCGAAAGGGCTCTTCTTTATGTAAAGGGTCTCAGCCAAGTTCAATTCAGCATTATCAATGGATGCCTCTATATGAAGGGGCTCTCCTTTTACAAAGGGTTTCAACCAAGTTCAATCTAGCCATATCAACGACTGCCCCTTCCTGAAATGGGCTCTTTCTTATGCAAATGGTCTCGATCAAGTTCAATTCAGCCTTATCAATGGTTGCCCCTTCCTGAAGGGGCTCTCCCTTATGCAAAGAGCCTCGGCCAAGATTAAATTCAACCTCATCAACGGTTGCCCCTTCCCGAAGGGGCTCTCCCTTATGCAAAGGGCTTCAACCAAGTTCTATTCAACCTTATCAACGGTTGTCCCTTCCCGAAGGGGTTCTCCCTTATGCAAAGGGCATCGACCAAGTTTAATTCAGTTTTATCACAGACTTCATCTTCACCAAAAAGCTTTCCTAAATATACGGGCATCGCCTTAAATTAGGTTCGCAAACTGCTTCAAAAATTTACTCGTATTGTATATTCAAAGTCCAGGCATTATATAAATATTTATACATGGACTTGGGGAAATATTGTTATGCCTCTTCCAACGAAACTCTAAGTATGGCCAAGTGGTAGCTACATAGCAAGTGAACCAAGACCAATGATCCACGTCATTCTACCCATGAAGCAATTTGGCCGAACCCCCACTCATGGATGGGGTGAGATAGGTAGAGGCGTTTTAGAGAAGATCTTGTATTTAGTGAATGATGTGACAACTCATTGAATATGTAGCTCTACTCAATCAAACAAATCAAGTCTAATCTTACATGTCGAGTCTAGGGTTGTCAAGCCATCACAACATTGAATGCAGCATGGCCTATGAATGATTGATTAATATCTATGACAAGAGGTCCCAACCACTATGATGGGCCACATGTCTCTTCATTCAACGACTCTCACTCATCATCTTTTACTATAAAAGTTTACACTTAGTATCATTTTGAGGGTAATGCAAGTTTAAACTCTCAATCTATAACTTTCTCATATCATTGTTTTATCTGTTACTCCCCAAAGTCGACTACTTTTATATTGGAGGCTCACGTCTAAAATTTTTCCACACCCATATATTTACTTTCCCAACTGACTTGATCGTCGAAGTGCGCACGACTGACTCCACTCTAATCGGAGGAGGTCACGTGTGACTAACAGTTTGTCGAAATGTGTAGGAACGAGGCTTGAGTGGACGTGAGAAGCTTTGAGATTTGTTGGCCATATTGGATGTACATTTTTGGGGTCAACAGTTTTAATAATTGTTGCACTCAACTATTTTTTAGATAAAATCATCAATTCTCCCCCAATCCCCCTAAACAAAAATTATTTTATTTAAGAGTATTTTATGGAATCTTGTAGTTGTACAATTCATATAATTTTCAAATAAAAATAGAAGACGTTAAAATTCAAGTATAAAAGAAAACAAATTTTACCCATGCAAGTAAAGCATTTGTTATCGTTGGGTATTATGACATGACTTCTCGAAGTATCACTACGTCATGGCTCAAAAGTTGCTCATCTTAACACCACTATGCTCCACACACAATTGTGATATGGCATTTTCGGTGGTGCAATTGAAGCGATTTAATATTCTAGATAAAATATGATTCATATTAAAAATTCAGAGGATTTGATAATCTAATAACTTAATAAAGTTTAGCATTAACACATAATAATGATCAACTAACTTATTGTCCTTCAAATTAACTCTTATTGTATTATCACAATAAACAACTTTCTTATTTTCAACTCTAACTAATAAAACTTATTTAATCTCAAACCTTATATCCAAACATGCAGTAATCCGCTTAGGATTTGAATTTGGAATACTGTGCGCAGGAAAGAAATCATGACAATTATTAAAATAAGAAAAGTAAGGCTACAGAGCCCCCACAAAATGAGAATATACTGCACCGGCCACGTCATATTGTACGGACGTGGGGCTCATTTTGTTGTAGAGAATCTAACACCTAATATTTCCAACATTTTCCCCTTTCAATATCAGAATTCAGACTCATCATATCAAACGGTTTGTGTTCGGATCAGGTTTCTCCTTCTCTGTCACCTTCAAAATTTCCATTACGCAGCCCTATAAAATTGTAAAATAAATTGGAATCATGCTGCGGTGCCAAAGATTGACATAATATCATACGACGTTTTATCATTGAACTGTTTAAAACACAGTCAATTTTTTCATTCAATCATCTTTTATCACCACTTCATTTGACACTACATTTGTCAAATCTTTCTAACAAAGTGGCATAATCCAATAATATTCAAGAGGCGCGATTGTTTGTGATGTTATAGTCGAGCGTCAAACAATATTCGTGTTGAACGAGATGCTTTGTTCAGTGTGTGTTTTCATGTTTCCTTAGGTCTTTGTTGTGATATTTTTGCATTCGTGCCTTTGTTAACTATTGCTAGACGAATGATGTGACTTGTTAGTGAGAATTATCGAGTTTGAGTTGAAATTGTCGTGTAAAATTTTTAAAAGGAGTTAATTTGATATAATAAAATGGAAAAGTCTACATGTACATAATAGTGTTTATAATGTAATGTGGACAAAATCCTGTTATTGATGTGAAAGTGTGAGATTTGAATTAATGGTTGGATCCAATG
>CAIGRT010193526.1:0-11722 GCA_903798405.1 Fraxinus platypoda | reverse complement strand
CCACGTAGAGCACCACCATGAGGTCGTCGACCCCCATGTGGTCGTCTACCACCCCATGAGGTGGTCTACCTCCTGAGGCTGTCTACCTCCATAAGGGTTTTTACCACCTTCCATGTGTACGTGGGTGACAATCTTGCAACCGCGTACACGGGGTGACAATCTCAAGCTTGCAACTGCGTACGCGGGTGACATTCTTGAAACCGCGTACGCGGGTGACAAAGACAATCTTATAACTGCGTACCACATGAGGTCATCGACCCCCATGAGGCTGCCTACCCACCATGAGGCCGTCGACCCCTATGGGGCCCTCTACGTTCACATAGATTGCCTACCACCGTGAGGTCAATACTATGCTTAACCATACAAATGGCAATGTGTAGGACGGAAACCACCCAACAGCGNACAAAGACAATCTTATAACTGCGTACCACATGAGGTCATCGACCCCCATGAGGCTGCCTACCCACCATGAGGCCGTCGACCCCTATGGGGCCCTCTACGTTCACATAGATTGCCTACCACCGTGAGGTCAATACTATGCTTAACCATACAAATGGCAATGTGTAGGACGGAAACCACCCAACAGCGAACATGGGCACAACCAACCGCTTGACGAGTGGGGGTCACCACGTTAGAACATGGAGGAAGTAGAAAGGTTTACGTGGGACACGTGACACCATTAACTACCGAACACGTGCATAGCAACAGGTGCCTATAAATACCTCCAAGATGAGAAATGTATGGACTCTTGAAACCAGAACTATTTAAAAATTCCAATACATTCTCTTTCTATTCTCTAAAGATCGTACACTAATTCTCACGCCGGAGGTACAACGGGGGAGAGAGCCTGACCTCATTTTGCAGGTAGCAAGCACTATTTGGCTCAGTCGGAACACCATCCACGCCAGGGAGGATACATAATTTACTTCACTACTATTTCAAATACAAAAAACTGTCTTTTCACGAAGAATCGCAACAAATTACATTTTTTCTTCTTCATCAAGATCAATCCTAGTTCGTTTAGTGAATAAAGAAAAAGAAACTCCACCCTTCTCTATTTTGGGATACATCATATTGAGGAGATTCCCGGAGTAGTACAATATGGCTAAAAACAAGAAGAGCGTTAGTATTCTCTACTGTTGCGGGTCTTTCTCTGAAGAAACTTCCACATTATCTGTGAATAAATTAAGATATGAGATCTAAGTGGAAGCTCGTTTATATAGGTGTAAATCTAAAAGACTGAGGTTCGAATGAGCACTAGAATTGATGATGATTTCGTTGGTTCTTAGAAAGGGAATTCTTATGAACTTTGCAGTTGACAAGAAACCTAATGAGTTAATCCTTTCGTGTTAATGTAAGTTTTATGCTCAAGGTCCAATCGACTTTGGACATAATTAATATATAATTGATGCATTTTTATGAAAGATATATTATTTATTTAATATTAAATTAAATTAAATAATAGAATCTGTAGATTCAAATCTTAATAATATATTAATCACTATGAGTTGTGATTGTGATATACAAATTACATATAATTGAATTTTAAATCATCAATGGTCGTAAGTAATAACGAGATATGGATATCGTTATTACGGATAGACCATAACGTGTAACATTTCCTACTTGTGAAGTAAGTAGCTGATCTTACAAGCTAAAATATGGTAACATTTTAATGAACTCATGGATGTTTTGTTATTGAACAAAACATTGGAGACTGTTGGACAGATTCCACATGGATAACTATCTGAGTATCAGTGATTAATCTCTAACGTTCGATAATGGAATTAGTCATTTGATTTTAGGTCATCATAGTGCCTTATATGAGGACAATCATATACTTTGGTGATGTTGCTCTACCAAAGGTCTCTAATACGGCATTCTTCGAGTATGTTAAGAATCATATGGAGATTATGAATGATCAATAGATGATTTGTCACTCTTAGATAGTAAGAAATTACGATCTACATTTCATTCTGTTAAATTAAACTCCTTGATCAAGGTGTACTCATAAGTCAAAAAAGAAGTTTCGGCTTATATTGACTTAATAGTGAGATGAAAGGTATGATCGATAATTGAGATAATTGAGATGACGCATATCTATATCTCGTAATTGATTAGATTATATTGATGAAATGATTATAGTTTCACGATAAACGAACAAGTTTGATTTTATCATACCACATGACATTTTTCATCACATGTATTGTCTTGACACATTGTTAGATGTCAATCTGGGACGAGAATGTGAATTAATAATAAATTAAAATGGGGTATTTTTATTTATTGATTTTGATTATATCAAAATCGATAATTCACGTCGTTATGTACCATGATCAGGAACCTAATGAGTTACACACAAAAAGAGACTAGAAGAATGTCATTCATCAATTAATTAATTAACAAGTATTAGATAATTAACTAATTGAGTTGCTTGTTAATAGACCCGAATTAATTAATTCATGGATTAAATTTAATTAATTAGATTAATTAAATATTGGACCGAGATAAGTTTAAGAGACGGGTCAAGCCCACTTGGACTTATATTAATAAACTATTAAAATTTCAGAAAAATAGAAAACGATTCATATTCTTGTTAGCACAAGAAAAGAGAAATCATAATTCTCTCATTTTTGTTCCCCATGTGGATTTCAATTGGAATCTGAACAATTGGACAGCCATGAATTGCATATCATGATTTTTTGTGTTCAAGACAAGTAAATGAGTATGCAGAATTCAACAAAGGTATTTTTCTATCACGATTTCTATCTAAATACTTTTATCATATATGATTATAACTCAAACACTGTAGTATCTATCTTTTTAAAATCACGCCTATAATTGAACAATTTTTAGTTTAGGAAATCGTATTTGAATTTAGAATTAAAAAGTAACAAAATGCTAACTTCCATTCCAAATTCAACTTGAATCTGGTTTTTTTCATGCAACTTTCACCTACCTTTTAGCCTCGTTTTCTTATTAATGCAAATCAAGAATACCATCAATATTAATGTTAGAATTTGGGTGACCCAAATTCTTTGTTGAAAATAATTGAGAGTTCTAATTAAAGTGCACATTAAGAAGAATTCTATTTGAAATGATATTATGAAATTCTATTCAAATTTAGAATTCTAGTTGAAGTTTTACTTGAAAGCCCAATTGGAATTTGAAATTTGTGTTGGACTTGAAAAAGACTTTGGAACGAAGAAAATCAAGTTTTTGAAGTAAAGGACTCGAGAGTAGGAGCTGCGGTGCCAAGGAGATTTTGGCCTACACTACGCCGAAGTACCACCGTTCTATTTTCGCCATGTGCGATTTTTCATCATCTATTCCTTTTTGCATTGTACTTCAACTACAACTTTACTATTAGAATTCGGGCATTCTCCTTTTTTTATGTTGACGTAGAAACCCGCAGCCGCTACCCGCCAGCAGAGCCCCGACCACTGTGAGTACGTACTAGGTAAACCCCACAAACCACACAAAAGAGGTAAATCGCACTAGGCAAGCCCGGTACGATGGGCTCGACCGAGGAAGTGTGACAGGGGATTCGAACTCGAGACCTTTGGTCGCGGCGGTCACCTGCTCCACCAACTCGGCCACCCTCGAAGGGGTATTGGATGTCCCCTATTTGTTCCTATATATAGTTGACTCTTCATTAAAATTTAGGGCTTGTTTGAGCCCCATTTTGATCAAAAAATGCTTTTTTAAATAATGTATTAATGGAAAATGTGTGGTTAAAAAATAAAGAAAAGTTTTGAGTTTGAGTGCAATATTATTTTATTGAAAAATGTGTGGTTGAAATATGTCAAAATAATGTTTAATAATGCATTTTTTCCCAAAAAAATGGGGCTCAAATAAAGGCTTAGTAAGAAGTTAGAAACAATGTAAACACAAAATCTTTGTATTCTTTCTCCACGTTATAATAAAATCTCTATTCTCTAAAAATTATTTTGTTCTTTTGTTCTTGTGATCAATTGTTTCATATTGTGATTATAATAACTTATTTTCTCCAACAATTTAGTATTAGATTAAAACCGATATCATCTTATTTTCTTCAACAAACATGTATAAGAACTTTTGGTGTTGAAATTCTTGGGAAGATTGAGGTTTTGATCAAATTAATAGCTCAATTGATCTTTCATGATGAAGTATGATATTTCGCTATTAAATCACAATAATTCTCTTTGTGACAAGTAAATATGCGAGCAGTACTTGCTCAGATGGATTTGAGCGACGCGTTGTTGGTATTTGACAAAATGTCTACAGATAAACTGAGGAGGAGAAACAACGGAGGGATCAAAAGTCCCTATCTCAAATACATGTTCATCTTTCAGATAATATTCTTCAGGACATTTTGAAAGAGAAGTCAACCGCTGCATTATGATTAAAATTGGAGCAATTATACATGGCGAAGAGTCTTACTAGCAAATTGCATCTGAAGCAACGTCTATATTCTCATCGTATGACAGAAGGTACGTCTTTTGAGGATTATCTAACTGCTTTTAAGGAAATCATTGCTGATTTGGAGACATTAGAGGTCAAATATGATGAAAAAGATTTGTGATTGATTTTATTGTGTTCATTGCCCACTTCATACACGTCTTTCAGAGATACGATTTTATGTAGTTGTGATGCTATCACCATCAAAGAAGTCCGTGATGCTTTATATTCAAATGAGAAGATGAAGTATCTTGTTGCATTTGAGGGTCATAAAGATGGCCTCATTGTTAATGGTGGTTGTTCAAGGGGCAAGTCAAAATCTAACTTCAAATTTTGTAATTATTGTAACAAAAATAGACATATTAAACAATTATTATAAGTTGTAGAATAAATCAAAATTGACTACAAATCAACATTTAGAAACTTCAAGGGAAGCAACTATTGCAGAAAATCCTAACGGTGGTTGAGTGATTTTACTTATGTTTGACTACAACTCCAACCTGACTAGGCTTGAATTTTTTTATACAATTTGCACTTTTCATATGACTCCTAATCGGGATTTATTTTTGACATATGATGATCAATAATAATACACCTTGTCGATAGTTGGTATTGATCGGGTCAGAATAAAGATATTTGATGGAATGATTAGAACATTTGGTGCAGTCAGACACGTTTCAGATCTGAAAAAAATCTTATCTCCTTAAATACGCTTAATTCAAAAGGGTACAATCATACAATTGAAGGTGGAATCCTGAAGGTTAGTAAATGAGCCCGTGTTTCATTAAATGAACATAGAAAATCACATTTATATATCTTCCAGAGTTATACAGAATCTTTGAGCAATCATCAGATTTATGGGTAAATCCACCTTATCACCATCATCGCGCGGTATCATTGTATTCAATTGCTAGTAACATACCCATTTTTTACCATAAAGTTCCATATAGATACAACTTTGCTGATTTAGTTGATGGTTTGAATGTCGTTAAGACTGTTGATTTAGCCAAAATCTTTTTTTGATGTATTCAATTGTGATTTTGTTATAAGGTTTGTTTTAGCCTTGTTTGATGGTCATTAAATCACTTTTGCCCCTAGTTAGGATATATAACAAATGTGGAGAATATTTTCAGTTGATTTTTTTTTTTTTAATGGAGAATTTCGTTCATGTTTTTCATTGAAAATATCAAGTTTATTTCTTGCAGTAGAATTTCTCTTTATGTGAAGAATTTTTCTTTGAAATTTTGTTCATTGCAGTGGAATTCGGGTCAATGTGGATATTGTTAGATTATTGAAGATAATTGAGAGTTCTAATTAAAGTACACATTAAGAAGAATTTTATTTGAATGATATTGTGGAATCTTATTCAAATTTACTTGATGAATTCTAGTTGAAATTCTACTTAGAAGCCTATTTGGAAGTTGAAATTTGTGTTGGACTTGAAAAATGTTTTGGGACGAAGAAAATCAAGTTTTTGAAATAAAGGATCCAAGAGTAGGCGCTACGGTGCCACAGAGATTTCGGTCGGGTGGCACCTGTTCTGTTTTCACCATGCACGATTTTTCCTCGTCTACTCCGTTTTTGCATTCTACTTCAACTACAACTCTACTATTAGGATTTGGACGTTCTTATTTGTTTCCTATATATATATTTGACTCTTGATTATTATTTAGTAAGAAATTAGAAACATTACAAATACAAAATCTCTGTATTCTTTTCTCATATTATAATAAAATCTTCATTTCTTGTAACTTATTTTTTTCTTAGTGATCAGTTACTTCATATTGTGATTATAATCTCTTATTTTTGTAACAATTTAGTATTGAATTAAATCCTGTATCATCTTCTTTTCTTCAACAATTAATTACACCATGAAAAGCCTCACATGACGATCACAAGACTACTGTTTTATTTGAATTTTCTCTTAGATTAGAAAAGGAAGGAAGAAATTATTTTTTTGGAAAATTCAAAGTGATCTCTTTCCAATACATTTACATTGCAAGACTACTGTTTTATTCACTTTTTCTTGGAACGTTCACTGGATTACTAGCTACGGTACACTGTGTCATCCTCAAATATTTTAAGATATATATTTTTTCTTCAATATCGTAATATCTGTGAACTTTGCTAAATTCAAATGGTTAAGTCAACTTTATTCGCCAAATCAGAATGGCATCTCCTGCAATTTTTGTGGTTGCATCTATTATGAATTAGTCAAAGAAAGGGACGTATGTCCATCTTTGAAATAATTTAACTAATTCGTTATTTTACTTTGTAAATTTCTGGGCAACTTCACTTAATTGTTTTGAACATTTGGTTAAATGCAACGATTTCAAGAATTGGTCTCGAATATTGAGAAGTCAATGAATTACGTGTAATTGTAGAAAGGCATGTATGTTTGTATCTCCAATAATGGGTTTGAATCTGAATATATGTTATTCCATTTAACTTCATCAAGCTCAAAGTAATTACACATGGAAGAAAGCACTTTGCATAGAAAAATCTCTCCTCTTCTATACTTGCTGTTCATCTTCTCTGCACTATTCATGCAAGCAGAAGCAAAAGAAAATAAGAAAAGATGCAATTGTCCAGGAGATTGTTCTCACATATTTGGCAGGATAGGGAGTGTGATTGATCAAAGTTCTCGTGTTGGAAAGGAGCAGAAAATTGCCATTCAAATGGCTGTCAATGACAATACTCAGTGGTTGAATTGTTCAAAGTTGGATTTGCACATTAAAGATACAAATGGAAAGTTTGCTCGAGCAGCTTCCACTGGTACGTAAAACTTCTGTTAACTTGCTCATCATTCGTTGACATTTCTTGAAATCACTTGCGTAAAAGATCGTTATGAATTTTTTTTTTCCCTCTTTTCGAACTTGTCACTTTTGGATCATTTGCAAAGAAGACTTCATTAATGATCTGGAACACAACCCGAGAAGAATTTGATCGATCTCAATCTAATAGTTAACTAGAATCCAAATGAAAAACACTACATAAGCATCATTTTGTGTATTTGAGAATCGACATGTCAAAGTGCTCGACACAAAAACTAGCCAAGCTAAGTCACAACAAGTGCCAAGCACAGGTAAACAGATCACAAGACTCAAATGCGTATACACCGGCACAACATATAACAGTAAAGATATTCCTTGACATTTTAGTTGCATTCTTTTTTAGAGACTATTTTATATGGGATATGTGTTCAATTTTATTTGCCATAAAAGTTGCTAAATACAATCTCCAATTATTTTGCAGCAATTGACCTTGTCAAGAAAAAAAATGCACAAGCAATTATTGCAGCATTAACATTGGAAGAAGCCACTCTTCTCTCAGAATTCGAAGAAGTCAGCACCAACCCCATAATCACCATTGGCTCAGCAGCCATTTCTCCATCACAGCTATTTCCTCAACCATCATCTGTTTTCCAGCTCAATACTGATATCTCCATTCAAATGCAATGCGCCGCAGAAATTATAGGACATTTCAGGTGGCGAAGAGTCACAGTCATCTATGAACAAAGCAACAACTTCTACTCGGATTCTAGACTAAAAAAACAACTTTCTGAGTCACTAAAAGATTTCAATTCTTCTGTTGAATTCGATCTAGCTTTTCCTTCCCTAACCTCTTTACGAGAACCCGAAACCTTCATCCAAGAAGAGTTGAAGAAACTCAAAAGCAAAAGAAATGGGATTTTTTTACTAATGCAGTCGTCTTTGGAGTTCTCTACAATTCTTTTTAAGAAGGCTAAGAAAATGGGACTCATGGAAAAAGGTTATGCATGGATTCTGTTCGAAGATGTTGTTAGTCTTCTCGATTCTCTGGAGCCATCTTCTTTAAGAAATATGCAAGGGGTCATCGGATTTAAGACGAATTTTGTAGACGAGAGCAAATATTTTCAAGATTTTAAATTCAGGTTTCGAAAAAAGTTCAGGTCATCATATCCTGAAGAAGAACATCCAAATCCAAGCATGTATGCTCTTCAAGCATACGATGCTACAGCGGTCATTGCAAAAATCTTGCAAAATTCAAAAGCAAAAATGAACTCAGGTGAATTGATAAAGTATATTTCCTCTAGTAATTTTGAAGGTCTTAGTGGAAAAATCAGCTTCAAGAACCAGAAAACATCACAAAATACGACCTTTCAGATCATTAACGTGATTGGAAAAAGTTATAGACAAATAGCATTGTGGTCACCTGAGCATGGCTTCTCAACAGATTTCATAGATCATAAGAGAAAGGGTACCAGGAAAAAAGGAAAAAAATGCAAGGAATTGGCATCAATTTACTGGCCAGGAGGTGAGCAAACAGTTCCAAAGGAATCCGAATTGAAAATCGGAGTACCTGCTATGGCTGCTTTCCATCAGTTGGTGCACGTGAGCTATGACCAAGTACAAAATCGAACATCCTTCAGCGGATTTTCCCTTGATGTTTTTGAAGCTGCAATTAAGCTGCTTCAGTATCATTTGCCCCATGTTTTCGTTCCATTTTATGGGACCTACGATGATCTGGTTTTTGCAGTTTCTAATAAGGTAAAACACGTTCCTTCTCTCTTAGCATGACAATACAATCCAGTTTAACAATGATAATTTCGAGCATGTTTGGCAAGTAGTAATTCATCCAATTTAGGTTTTCATGGAAAATATTGAAAAAACAAAATAAATATTTAAGGAAGGAGGGTGACTTACTTGACTTCCAAGATTCAACAAAGCCATGTGAGGCTTTAAAGCCCCTTACAAAACTAACTTATTTGTTGCTATATCCCTGATTCTGAAACTCCTGTTTTAATTAGTCCTTGGATGCAGCAGTCGGTGACACGAATATATTGGAACATCGATATCGTTATGCTGATTTTTCAGTACCCTATCTGGACACTCAAATTGTTATGGTAGCACCTGCACATAAAGATTTGAAACGGCAAGGATTCATTTTTGTGGAGGCCTTTGAATGGAAATTGTGGGCGGCGCTGGCAGCATTGAGCCAATGCACGGCGGCCATTATTTATTTCAATGAGAAGGTGAACGGCAATACAGAGTTTGCAGATTCGTTTCCTGAGATGATTGGCTCCATTCTTTGGCTTTCTATCACTCTTCTATCATTTGCACATAGTAAGTGCCTACTCAATATGACAAAGTTGACACGTATATGTGTGATTTTATTTGAATGGGAAAAATCTTACAAATTGCTAACCTTCTATGTCCAGGAGAATTTATCAGAAATAATCTATCGCGACTGATGCTTGCAGTATGGTTGTGTGTGATTGTGGTTGTAACAGCATCTTATACTGCAGTTCTGAGTTCTATGATGACAGTTCCAAGGTTGAAACCATCTATAGTAGATATTGATTATCTTAAGAATACTAATGCAACTGTTGGATGCAACGAAAAGGGTTTCGTTGTGAAGTATCTCATCGATACTTTGACATTCAATGAAGCAAACATCAAAAAAATTGCTTCTAGCAGCGACTACCTGGAAGCTTTCGAAAAGGGGCAGATTTCTGCAGCATTCTTGATTAGTCCACATGCGAAAGTATTCGTTGCGAAAAATAAACGCTACGTCATGGCAAAACCTAGCTTCGAAGTTGGAGGCCTTGCTTATGTAAGATTCAAGCCCATGTTAATATGCTCTTTCCATCTTTTTCAATTTATGGAAAACCATAAAAGCACATTTTCACAGCCAATTTTGAAGGGAACTAGACAAAGATTTTTCTTTTCATTATTTACTTGATGAATAACCTCAGCGGAATTAATTAGCATGAAAATACTGATGCACTTTGATTATCTTTTAGGTATTCCCCAAGGGTTCGTCTTTGACTGATGATATATCACAAGCAATTCTAAATATGAAAGAGAATGGAGCAATAAATCAAATGGAAAAGCGCATTCTTTCCTTGCCAACTCGCACCTTATCAAGCGAACCAGACGATAAGCTGAGTTTAGGCCTTGAGCATTTTTCCGGTCCGCTAATGGTTACAAGTGCTATTGATGCAATTGTGTTATGTATCATAATTATTCGTGTAGTAGTTAAAGGATGGTCAAGTCATGGTTATATACATTCATGGCTGATGCATAGAAGGATTTGGAGATGGGCATCGTTTCTTTTAGCTAAAAGCCATGTAAGGTTTGTCTCAATATTCTTTAGGCCACCCATTGTTCTGAGTCAAAATAATCAAAACCATATTGTCTAACGTAAGGGAAAACCGAGGAGTTAATAGCTAACTAAAAACATGATCTAACCATGCCTGTATATTCGTTTTTCCCAGATGTCGTATGTAGAGAAAAAGCTTTCAATGTAATTATTTCATTCATGTCTCCGATTGTGAGCTTCGTATGCACTATTACTATGGTTTGAAACTACAAAATTGAGATTACAGCATTCAAACATTTATGGGTTTGTAAAAAATGAAAAATGAAAGAGTTTATTGCTTTTTAAAATTTGAAAAAATGTTGGCTGTAGTTTCAGGCTTTCAGCTGCTAGATTCTCAAAATTGATGCATATAAATGACAGTAATTGCAGCAATTAAATCTAATACAAATAATCCTCAAGTACAGAATAACAAAGGGAAGAAACAGAGGAAAACAGAAAGAGAAGATTCTAGGGCTACCCTTTTTAAAAAAAAAATTCCAAACAAGCTTTTATTCACCAGTGTCATCTAAAACAATATCGTCAATAGAAGAGATTCCCAAAACATGCAACTAACTAGACAGGACAAATCAGATTTTGTCAAAGCAAGAGCAACACAAATTGCCTCGTGCCTTCCTATACAAGAATGGTAGATTTTTCACTGCTTGGTCAGCATTGTGACACTGTTACGCAATAAGGGCAATGTCAAGGTCATGGTTGTGCACAAATAGAAGACCCTCCAGAATGGCCCAACATTCAACGATATGGGACGTCACCTTTCCCTCCAACTTCTTTGAGAAAGACGCTATAACTACCCCTGTGAGTTTGACACATCCCTCCAACTCCATACCTGTTTCGCTCATCTTGAATTGCAGCATCTACATTCAATTTAATCAGCCGCTGATTGTCAGTCAATTTTCGTTCTTCTCCAACTGGCCAAAGTACTTAAATACCATGCAGTAGGCGAAAAACTTGAAATTCAGTTAGCAAAGACAGTGATTCCTCTAATATTTTATCGGGTATCTTGGGCCCAGGGACGTAGTCAGAGAATTGAAAACGACGATTTTGAGTACCAAAATAGGCAAGTTAGATTAACTGACCAAAAAGACAATCAGCTCGTCGATACAAAAATAATAAATTATTCAAATTATTCAATGGAGTA
>CAIGRT010193509.1:0-21236 GCA_903798405.1 Fraxinus platypoda | reverse complement strand
GACATTTTTGCAAATTGACACAAAAAAGTGGACATTTTGCGAAATTTCTTCTAAAATAATTAACCTATAATCATATCGTAAACTTCGACTCAACAAAATTCGTCTAAACTATTTTCTATAATCTACTAATAATATTTCTTAAACCTAATGAATTTAATTGTTTTTTGGAGTAAAATCAAATAGAGTGTGTTTGGTAGAGATTAAAATCGGATTAAAATTGAAAAATTAGCCGTTATTATTGACTTTTATTAGACGGGTGAGACCCAATAACGACTATATTTTCAATTTTAATTGGCTTTTTATTGTTACCAAACAAGCTCTAATCTTACATTATTACGACTTCTAGAGAATTTCTCAAATTAAGCCCCTGCCGTTGTTTTCTTGTTTCCAAGTCAAAAACAACGATCACGCGGTATTCATCCAATTTCAGCAATTGTGTGCTGAAATATCGGTTTCCACGAACTCCACGAACAACAATTGGACCAAAGTTTTTCCACAAAACAATAGTATCTCGTCATCACTCGAACCCACAAAGCCATTTCCAAGAAACTTGAATCCAAAATAAAGCACCAGAAATTGTCAAATTTCAACAAACTTTTATCTAGGGTTTGTGTTTTCTTGGCCTTTTCAATATCCAATCCGTCACAAACCCTAGATCTTTGCTCTTTCTTGTAAAAGGGCAAGTTTTCTTTTGCAGGAGGAGTTTTCTTTCTAGGTGTATTTGAGTATGGAGATAATGAAAGGGGGTATTCAAGTATCTGATGAATTATTGGGAACATTTGCGCCAATAGCGGTGTACTGGATATATTCTGGGATATATGTGTTGCTTGGATCATTGGATAATTACAGGCTGCATACTAGGAAAGATGAAGATGAGAAGAATTTGATACCCAAAAAGGACGTTGTCAAAGGGGTTCTTCTCCAGCAGGCTGTTCAGGCCATTGTTGCGAGCTTTCTCTTTGCAGTGAGTCTTTTTATTTTATTTTTCCTTTTAAGGTATTATGATCTTGCATTAGTTTCTTTTCTGTACACGTTTTGCCCTAATTTATTGCACCTTGTAGCATACATAGGAATTTGTTGCTATAATTGTAGGCGATGCATCGCAATCAGAAAGTAGGACTGGCTTATAAATGTCTTCTGAATAATAACATGGTCAATAATGCATAATTGGGTAGGTGATGAATCATATTCTTGTATATATGCTACATACATATATTTATATGTATGTTAAATAAAATAATAACATTTTTTTATGGTATGGAGTACGAGGGTATGCTTTCGTGTGTTTGTTTTTTATTTATAACGTTCATGTGTTTGTGTATGTATTTATAACGTTGATAGTTTTTTCTCTTTTTTTAGTTTATTTTTTTATGTATGTTTATGTATTTATTATCTGTTATGATGATTATGGTTATGTTTTCTGTTTTAGAGTTATTGTTGGCAAATTTGTGCGTATAAATTTATATTTTGGAGGGAATCTTTTACTTTTGAGAAAATTTAAAGTTTTGATTACATTTTATCATGTGATTCTTGTGAATAATTGTCCCTCACAAATCGTTTGACTGCTTTAAAACCAAAAAATATTGAAACTGTTCTGCTCTTTGTTTGGGTGTGTTTCTTGTTTCTTGGATACCAGAAGAAGATAAGTCGGTGGTCAACATACAGTTTTTCCGACACAATCTATGCTGTTTGATGTTCTGTGTAAAATATAGGGACATTTTGCTGAAAAGTAGGTTGCTGTCAGGATCTTGGGACACGTCTAATCCTACCACTCTTAGGTGACCGATAGAGAACAAAGATGTTGCCATATTTGGTTGCATGTTTTTATTACTGCACCCTTTTTTCTCTCTCCGTATTAGTAAAATAGGATGCAGCCAACGATGCACATCAGTGAAGGGCGGAGTGCCCTATGAACTTTTCTTTTATCAAGGATACAATATATATCATGGATGTCTTTTAATTCTTTTGGGAAGTTACGAGTATTATATAACCTAGAAATAACTTATATCTGGGTGATGTCTCTGTATGGGGTGGGGATCCAAGTCCTCAAGTACTTGCTACCCCACATTTTCACGATTCGTGGTTGGCAGGTGAAGTTTACTCGAATTCTCTCTTGCAGTTAATCTTTCATGGCGATCTAGTAGGCTGGGATAATTCCTAGATGTGGATGGAGAGATTTGGGTTGTGAATGTTTAATTTAGCAGACTCTAGATAGCACATAAATAAATGAGCTTATGAACAGGGGAAAAGCTCTTGAAACTTCTTGTTTCGTTCTTGATTGGAAGAACAAGCTGACATGATTCCAAGTTCCGCCTATTACCATTATGCATACATATTCTATATAGAATATCTTTAGGAAATAACTATAAACTTCTTCCGTTATTAGTTGTTTAAAAAAATAACTAATTACATTTGAGTTTAGTAAAAGGATTCAGGTAGAGGGTAAATGAGCTAGACGATTATGCTAGGGCATGACAATTCCACATAGTTATAAAGCATTGATATCATCAAGCTTTTTGGAATATAGTATTTTCTTTTTCCAAAAACTAAATCTGTGGAAATGTGCGTCGTGTTTTGGATATTCATTCTACTGTCAAGAGAGTAGGTTTGATTAAGTAATCAGAATTTTTGAGTTGCTTGTGGGCATTGTTAGTGTTCACAATGATTTTGAAATGATTGCATATAGTCTCCTCCCTTATCAGCTGCTTCATCCTAATAACAAAACTGCTCCGAATTCGATGTGCATAATGAAAGTAATATTGTGGTGTAGCCCTATCATAAAGTTTTTCTCCTCCCTTTAACTTTCAAATTAAGATTTCGATTCTTGTCTTCGTATCGGTAAATATTTATTCTGAAAGAATTGGAAAACAGAGGAATGACAACACTATTGTTAACTTTGTCTATATGGGACTGCAGTAGACTGCAGAGCTGCATTTATTGTTAAATTGTTGAAATGTGGGTAGGTTTAAAATTTCCTACGAAGGACAAAAAAATGACGATAAACAGAGGTGTTTCTGCTTTAGCCTTTGAGGTGGACAAGTTTGAATAGGTCAAGCTTGAAGCAATTATACTTATTTTTAGTCAAAACATGACGATAATATGAGCTTTGTTTTTCTTTTCATTTGATGATTAATTTGACAGTCTTATAATCATTCTATTTAGAGGGATAATGTTGTTAGTGTGATTTCCTTCCGGTACTTTATCCTGCTTCATTTGTCTATTTAAAATATCTTAATTTGTAAATAGAAATCAGAAAGTAAAGATATTTATCGAAGTGAATCAAGAAATTACGTGTAATACCATTCATGGGATTTGTACTTGTAAAATCACCTTGATGCTTCATGTGACGAACTCAATGGCATTAAGATGCAAATTTTAGGTTCCTGCTATTGTCGTTTCTTTAGGAAATGTTTTGGTTTATCATTTAGATGCTCTAGTTAGCGTTCAAGGTTATTTTGATATTTCTATGACTGGAAATATTCTGTTTAATTATTGAAAGAAATGATCGGAAGTCTGATTTTATATCTGGTGGACTGAATGGTTGTTCCTTAAGACTTGGCTGAAACTATTTTATGAAACTTGAGAGCATGCATGAGCAGAACACTTGCTTTTCTTAGGTTGTAAATGAACTATATTTGTCATGTAGGTTACAGGAAGTGATAATGAAGCTGCACAAGGTCAACAAGCTTCCCTCATTGTTCTTGCTAGACAACTTTTTGTTGCAATGGTGGTATTAGATACTTGGCAATATTTTATGCACCGATACATGCATCACAACAAGTTCTTGTACCGACATGTACATTCTCAACATCACCGTCTCGTCGTGCCATATGCTTTTGGAGCTTTGTACAACCATCCCTTGGAAGGTCTGATTCTCGACACGGTTGGTGGTGCTTTAGCTTTCCTACTATCAGGCATGTCTCCCCGTGCTTCCATATTCTTTTTCTCCTTTGCCACCATCAAAACAGTTGACGATCATTGTGGACTATGGCTACCTGGAAACCTTTTCCATATCTTCTTCGGAAATAATTCTGCATATCATGATATTCACCACCAGCTCTATGGCACCAAATATAACTTTTCCCAGCCATTCTTTGTGACTTGGGATAGGATTCTTGGTACTTACATGCCGTATTCCCTTGAGAAAAGAACTGGCGGTGGTTTCGAAGCACGCCCTGCTAAAGAATGCAAGGAAAACTGACAAGAAAAACGCGCACTCTCTGCAGCACAAAGCACACCAACTACAGCTTTTTGGTTTAGTGCTCAATTACTTTTGTGATTTGTATATATGCCTGTATGTCTACATACATACGTGATATATGGTTGTGTAAGTAGCTCTGGTTGTCATAGAAGTGTTCAAGACATATAGTGAAAAGTTAAAGCCCCTTCTTGGAGGTATCTTGAATTGTTCTTGGTAATGTAAGTCGTTCTTAATTTTGCATTGGGGAAACATTTTTTCGATACAGAAGATTGCTTATTCTGAATCTGATTGAAATTACTAAAGATAATGCTCTCATTTGTTCTCCGTTGTAAAATTAGTCCCCTTATTGGTAGGGATGATCGTGGCGTGAATGGCTTCGCTTGATCGTAATCATTTGATCTACGATCAAGCGTACCACATTCTGTTTAAGATGTTGACAGAATTTGTTAATCCTCGTCATTGTTAATCAGAGGGAAGCTGTATGGCCTTAATCGGCCGTATAATGTCATTTAACCATCTCAGAGGTGTCCATCAGTCCATTAATTCTCAACAGAGTTGGGAATTTCCGTCTGAGGACCACCAAATCCATTAGCAGTGATCAAAATTCTTTGATATTTAGTTGTTTTGCAAATGTGTGGTGTATGTTCATTCTTGAATACGACAGGGCTTTACTCTAAATTCCTCCCTGGACCGACCTCATTAAATTTTGCACTTCTTTTTTCAACACTGGATGGGGTAGTTGGCAATTTAAGATCCTATCTGGAAGTACAATTTCTATCAACTTGTCCGAGATAACGAAATATTCATTTTGATGATTGCAATACTTGGATACGATCACAAGTGAATACGATAAATGTAACGACCACGGACTTTCCTCTATAAGCATTTCGTTCAGGTGTTATTTCATGCCTCGTTAGTTTACGTACTATCCATTGGGAATTGGCCACCGGGGAATTTTTTTTTTTTCCCAGCAATAGTACCAGCATTCAACTTTAGTTCCTCTTATGCGGAAGTCTTAGATTTGAATATTTAGGGACACCACATTGGAGCCCAACCTGCACTGAACAATATGTAAACTAACGATGCCGGTGGTGGTCTTGAACTGACTCTTCGGAGACTTCTTTTACCATGATGAGATGTTGATCTATTATTTGTTAAGGAATTTCTATAAGACATAATTTGCTTTAGAGAATTGGATGTATTTTTTCGATTCTTTGGATTTATACTTTTATCTAATTTGGGTGTCGAGATGACTTCTTGACTTACATGAACTCTCTCTTTGTACGCCAAATAGCTCACTTCATACACCAAATAACTCTCACTTTATACTTTATCTAATTTATACTTTCGTAGAAGGCTTGAACACGTCCGGAAAATATCTTCGAGAATTAAACGAGCCTTTTCAGAGATTCTACACCAAGAACAAGTGTAAAACTCTAAGAACACACAAAAAATTAGGAAAAATCTTCATATTTGGAAGGGTTTTATTCACACAACACTTGTATATGTTTATGGTTGTTACTCGTGTATTTATATCATCAAAACTATCTATATATACATAGATGTAAACACTCCGTTCACGAATGGACATGAATGTTAGAGAAAAGACAATTATACAAAAAGAGGTCTGAAAAATATAGTCTAATGGCTACTTTGGCGCGGCCGCTCAGGTGGTCTCGAGGCCTCGCGCAATGCCATCCAAGGAAAACATGTCATCTCCATTTTTATCCGTTCTCGCATAACTTTCCCAACTTGAAAAATCATTCAAAACCTTCACAGCTCAATTGTTAATGCAGTTTACCAATTTCCAACACTTGACTCAGACCACACCAATGTATGTACATAACCTATATTTGGCATGTCTAAAGCTTCATCTATGTCTTCATGAACATAACCAAATGCATGTCCTGCGTAGCCATATCTTCTAAAGCAGGATCTCTAAGTGTATCTTCCCTTTGCACCCCTTTGTTTCACTTCAAGTCGTTAGGATCTTTAGCCATGTTGACCGCACACTATTTTTCTTTCATGAAGAAATTGATTTACTAGAGCTAGAAAACACTATGCACTAACTCCTCAACTGCCAATTTCATTTTAACATTGTGGTTTCTAAAGTGATTGATAATACCATATTTCAGAAAGCCACATTACAGATGTTGAAATTTACTGTCCATGGTCTATCTGAGACCTGGACATTTGCTTGCCAGAATATGCTTGATACTTCTGCATAGTCGAACCTATGTGAGTTCAACAACGTTAGATGTTTTTTTAAGTCCGAAAAAACCAATATATGCGATAGACAGAAATTCTAATTTTTAACCTCGTGAGCAAATTCTTGACGAAAACTATTATTCGAAAGCCAAAATGATGCTGGCACAACATTTTTATCATTGAGGTGGTATGATACTGTGTGTATTTGTGTTATAGATAGATAAATGAAGATGTAAAAAACTCTTACATGAGAATTTAATCTACTTTATTCTGCTCATTATTAGCTATCAACTGTTAATCACTTGGTAAAAATGGAAAAAGCTTTGGGAACACATTACAGAATGAAGTTTTATTGAATATATAACAGAGTTCCAGATGTGATCTAGACTCTAGAGAGGGAGCTTGAATCAAATGTACTTTTGTATGTTTCGTTTATCAAATCCCGTCAGCTTACTCTCGGTGTGAAATCTTGTCACCGGCGTGAACGACTCTGGTCGGTGGTGCCTTCTTGCATTTGGAAATGCGTCCCCTGCAACTTTAACAGCTGTATGACTTTTACAACCTGAAAGAATGCTTGGACGACTCCATTTTGGCAGATTTAGTACCGTCTTCTGGGGATATGCTGTAGTGGCGGTGGCTGCAGCAGTGGTGAAAGTTGATCTTTGCTCTTCGGTATCTGACATGGCGGATAAATCAGCAGCACTGGCGGTGATGACACTCCACTCTATGCTGGCTTCACTAGGCGCATAACAAGTTGTGGGGCTAAAGCAGCCGGACATGCTATTGCCACCTGATTCCTGCCTGGAAATAAAGGAATTGGCATTTTTCGACAAACTTTCAATCTCGAATAAGTCTGAACTTGTATCACTATCGCTGTTGTTGTACACTCCGTTGGAACTCGCCAGAACTTCAATTTCTTGCACTCTTGGAGAAATTGTATCCCATTTCAACACGGTTAACTTTTTCTCGAGTATTGATGAGTTCTTCCCATTCTCTAATATTGGGGAGCCAAAAACTTCAAGAGATTCTTGCATCGAATTATCTTCTAATTCTTGTAATTCCATTTCAACTGCTGGGTTTACAGTCTTGGGATTAAGTACTGAGAAGCTGAATTGATCATCTGTCTTTAACTTAACTCGTATTTCATCGAGGTTTTCGCACTTCAACTCCTCCTTACTAGCAACCATATCAAAATTTTCGAGTTCTTGTTTTTCTTTGCCATTATCCACCCTGCTGCTAATGTTCTCGTTAAGATAGTTATTGCCTGTATAATCGTCAATTTCGACTGAGTTATTGTCGTTACACAAGCAATTGCAACCAATGCTGGCAAGGAAGCTCTTCTTGTTTCTCTTTCTGCAGGGCTGCTGCTTTCTTGGAATATTATGCAATAACGAGCTTCGACTATCCCAACTTGATTCAGAATGAATACTTCGAGCTGGAATCGTAGTTTCTTCTTTTATATCAAATAGTTGAAGGGGATCTTTTTTCTTATGCTGCTGATTTGGTAATTCCTTGGTTTTTGGGCTATCGTTTGTCCCCTCGTTGAAATATTTATCAGCAGTGAAAACATCGATTTCTCTGTCTTCTGCTTTCTTTTTTCCAAGGTGAAAAGGTTCATATGTGGTGAAGGATGAATTTTGGCTTTGATTTGAGTCTGCTGGTTCATGTACAAAGGTTTTTTCCCCTCCATTTAAGTACAAAGAAAAGGAAGTTTTTCCAAGATTATGTGATATACTCGTACTGGACGTTGAATTTAGTGTTATAATAGACATAGGTAATGCACAAATGATTAAAGAGAAGAATTTGTATAGCAGAATCTTGAGATTTAGAAGGAACTGCTAAGGAAAGGGATGGGACTCAATTGCAGAAATTTCAGAGCAGATTTATTGGTTTGAAGAGTAATGAAACTGCTGCAGGGAGAGAAGATAAATAGAGGAAGAATTCGGTTGAATTAATGCGAGGTCTAATTAGGCAACTTGGCTCAATGAGAATCAATCTTTAAAAGTAGCCATAAGGAGTGTACAATATGAAAAGAAGTTTGGTTAACCAGGTGATGACTATGATTCAACTGACCGTTTTCTAAGGTTCGGGACCGTCTTATCTATTTTGAATAAGGTGGGTCGGGAGGGGCTGCAGGGGGGTGGTGCAAGGACTGAGAGGTGGAGGGATAACCAGGAAGCAGCTGTTGTGGGAGTGTGAATTTAAGGGCTTACTTGTTACGGGTTGGGAAGGTTGTGATGAAATTTCTCGATTTCAAACTAGAGATCTCGAGTCATACATTTTTCCAAATGTGGTAGCTTTTTTTTGTATTTTAAACTCTATTTGGTAAAACATTATGATTTAATTTGGGCCTTCCAATTATTGCCCTTTTCTCCTTTTTTGTTATTTTCCTCTTTTCAGACTCAAAATTATCAAAGCTTGTTTGCTCTTGTTATTAATTGGATTGTCGTTTTATCTTTATGTAAATACATATCGCCTCAGAGAAAACCTAAATGGATCGTTCCACTGACTGACATTGTCAAGAGTAAACTCAATCTGCTCACATGGCCACGCTCAATCATAGCAATACTTGAAAAGTCTTATCACAGTAGCAGTAGGGTAAACATTCGAAGGTGAAAAATTGGGTGTCGCACTAGATACTACTTAACAGTTCACGGATTACCAATTTAACGGCTTTTAAGTTACAGAATAGTTGTAATTTATCCGTTTTTAGTTTTGACCCTACGTGCGGAATTAATCAATCAAAAGCCATTTTTAATTGTTTCTAGATGATTAAGCATACAAGTCCAATTATCCTATATTTGAATACCATAATAATAAGGAAAGCAATTATAAACACTGATATGATGACGAAGAAACCCCAACTGGGTAAACCTATGAGATCAAGCCAGTTACCTCCACTATAAACAATACAGAGTGAGTTACAGTCAGATGCTATCTAGCCAACTCCACTAGATTTTTCGATCTATTTCCTGCTAACTCCAAGGTTTGCTCCAAGACCTGTTCCAATATCTGCTCCAAGATCTTTTGCAATTGTCTCTTCTTAGCGGAATTCCAAGAACCTGCTCTAAGGCCTTGTGCTATTTCTAAGCTTGTAGTTCAATATCTCTCAACCTCCAAAAACTTTCTAAATCTAACCGAGAAAGTACTTTCCTATGATCAAGAGGAAGTAGGTGGTGTTTCAAATTCAACGTGTTTGATGTTTTTTCCCAAATATGTGGTTGTATGATCTCAAGAAGAAAAAATGGAATCAATGTATGAATCGGCTCTTGGATTTTCAAAGAATAATATGAATGTGTTTAGAGAATAAACAATGAACAACCACCACTCAATTCGTGCATAGGCTTGAACATTTATAGGGGATTGTAATTAGATTGAATGAGTTGGAAAAAATACTTCAGAACAACAAATTATGATTTTTCGGATCGACTATCGCTCGAGCGAGAGCTCGGCGACAAGCGGGCTATAGGCAATCTACTTTTGCCGCTCGAGTACCAACTGGGCGAGAAGCTAGCGAAAATGCGTTGCCGCGTTTCTCTTATTTTCATGCTCGAACCCTAGACCTCGTAATCCAATTTGTACAAATTGCACCCTAGGTCCTTTACTTTTACAACACGTTACAAATTAGTCATTTTATCCACAGAATCGCCAACACTAAAAACCTAATAGAAGGGATCGAACAAGATCTTAGATTTTATTTAGCTTTCTTTAATGTTGTCCAATGCCATACAGTTCATCTCATCGAAACAAGCCATTAAAAGATGACGAATTCATCGCCTTATGACCGACAAGTGATTCCGGCTTCATGTATGCGAGTTGCATACTGCAATTTGAACTGAGGGTGGGTTTTTTTGGTTTGGCTCACCTTTACGGAATCACGATCCTTTGTCCTACCCATTGTAGCATGTGTGTTGTCTAGGGCATAAGGAGCTTGATGACTTGACATCATCCTCACCTTCGTCCGACTTAACACCGACGATCTGTTCAGGTTTCCAAACTCAACTCTCAAACTCAAAGCATCCAAATTACAGTAGTATACAATTTTGTAGAAGTTATGTTCTTGTCTTGTACCAAGCACAAACTTGGAAACACCCAGAGTGTTATTTTCTGCATTTTTGATACAGACTGAAGAAGAATATTAGCCATAAACCCCCAAGAAAATCCACTGTTGTACAGACCAGATCTGAAATGCCAATAATGGAGGCTGTTACAAGAACATACCATTTGCTTGAGAATTCTTCATCACATATGTATGTGTTTTCAGGTACAAGAACATACCATTTGCTTGAGAATTCTTCATCACATATGTATGTGTTTTCAGGTAAAAAAATGAATTCTGATTTAAACAATTCAAGAATCAATAGGTTGGATGGAAGTCCCATCATGTGCAGTAGTGATTAACGGTACAACAACGTTAAAACTGACGGTTCAGCGGGAGAAAACCCCAGTGATTATAAATCTATAAAACAAATCTCGACTCCACAACTATGAAACACAATTGGAGTCATAGTGGATTCATAGTGGTGGTGAGGCAAAATTCCAGTTTTTGTTGCAGCATTATAAAAATTATATATTTTTCTAAGGGGGGTTGGTGGTTACTTTGATATTTTTTCACTTGTGTCGGCAGAAAACCAAAACAAAATCACTGTTTGTAGCATGTCTTTTCTTCTTCATGTGTTGTTTTAAAAGCTGTAAAGTATTTTGTTTTTGTTTTTTTTTTCCTTTTATCTTATATGTCGCCCTTATCTCAAGGTCCTACTCCGTTATCGATCACCTAGGAGTATTTAACTTTGCAACGTGGTATTTGCTGATTCACATAAAATTCGTCCCACGCTAGCATAAACTCATGATGCTTTCAATTACTCGACTTTCGCCATCTAGAATGTAACATTCGTGCTCCTCCACCAAACATTAGAACACTTTGACCAAAATACCACTCTGAACATTCTTTAATATCACAAATATTGACGGAATGTGAAAAGTAGATGAATCCGAAAGAATCGAAGAATTTCTTGAGAATCCTATGGCTGTAAAGCTCTTTAAGCATTCAAGTCATCGGAGGAAATATGTTAACAATCCTTATACCATGTCCTCAGAGTAGACAATGTCACACGTTATATACAGCAATTTTGCCATAATCTCAAGCAGATTTTCCCAAAAAGCCATGAGATGTTGCTCACAAAGGTTAAAAAAAAAAGTCATACCAGTCTTCTCAACAACAGTGGTAATTCAATTATAGATAAGAAATGAGCAATCAATCTATCGAGTACCTGCAAAGCATCACTGATTTGAACAAGAACGATTACAAACCACAAACAATCTCGATTGCTTCTTATCATCAAGGCCTCAAATCAAATCAAATCAAATCAAGTCGATTTTGATACGATCGTCCGTGTCCACACTGCATAGCTTCCAAAAATTATCAAATGAAAAAAGAAATATCTGGTACATTGTTCCTAGTTTCTTAAATGAATTCTAAAGTTCTAACAAGACTAGGGACACATCACAGTAACAGAAGATCAAAATGATGAATAAGTGTTAATGTTACAAGTACAGTTTGATCAATTGGGGCCAATCAAAACTTTTCTTGTGGCCAAAGTAATCTTGTAACCATGGAGTTGTGCGAGGGATAAAAGAACTGCTCCCGAATCCCTGTTGTCTGCTAGTCCCTCCTTGACATTGTACTGGCTTTTCACTGCACTGAAGTCGAGTTGCCTACCCAATATTGTTTAACTGCAACAAGTATTTTCTCTGGAACAAGAGGACCGTCCTCGTGATCTACCAACTTTGAGTCATATCTCATACCTCCTATAATCTTCTTCACCTTGATAAGGACATCCACTTCATCTCGGAAGATAATTGCACCTTCTGGCCGCAGTATACGGTCCATCTCCAGAAGAATATCTTCAAAGTTACACCTGTATCAAGTTGATCAAAGTTAAAGGTCACAACTTATCCCCATCTATTTTAAATCAACTACCTATCTCCGTCGGGGGAACTGAAACCAACATTGCAAGGAAAGTAGAAGTCTTTAGTTTTTCAGTAGGTACTTGGAATAGGTATCTACAGAATATATCACCTTCGTACCATATACATGAACTTGTTCGGAGAATCAAATTTCAGATTTATTAATACAAAGGCTTGCTCGAACGTGAATCCATGGAAAGAGACTCCTAATCTCTATCAAGCATCCATATCTCAATTGAATGCACATTGTCACATAAAGGTAACACTTACTTATTTTTGTACAAGCTAAAAACACCATTAGCATGGATGAGGTCGTACGTCCTTGGATATGTGGAGAACGCTTCACACCTAAATCAGAAAGATTACAATGAGCAAAAGGACTTCTATTTTCAAGTCTAGTGCAAACTATAAAATCAAATATTAAAGCTAAACCAGAAGAATGATGCTCAAAACTGATTGAGCCTGTAAAAATATACACTACAAAGTCATGCTTGACAAAATAAATGCATGAGGTAATTATTTTATCCCAAGTATTTCAAATACACATAATAATACAGCGCTGGCCTATCACAGGTCCAATTCACGAGTTTCTGTGATATTAGGGCAATCCATATGGAAAGCTCAACTGGACAACAAGTGAACGCATCATTTGGGCATGTTGCCAACACATTGCCGACACACCGGGGAGACACATTGTAGACATGCCAAAATTAATTAAAAAAAATAAAATTACTTTCAGTACTTTTCTGAAAAATTAAGTGTCAGCATATCCGTTCTCGTGTCCTGTCTAACACTTGTGTCCGTGTGAGTGCTTCCAAGGTTAAAAACTTCAAATATTGAGTGACAAAGTGAATTGAGGGCAAGACACTATAGAAGATGCTCATACGATTATAGAGACTAGAAACTGTGAGGACAAAGAAAGTCATACCAGTCATGATAAATACCAATAAGTCCCCTTTCATATATAACACCCAGGGTATTCTTCTCTGCAATGGTGGGCATAACGTTCATAACCCACAATTTGGGAGATTGCAGGGCAGCAGCAAATCCTCCCAATCCAGCATTCATATCCATAATGTTGCGGTACCTTCCCGTGTCAATGATTTTGTTGATCTTTTTATATGCATTCACATGCTTTTTCCATTTCTTGTTGTCCTCCAGATATTCCTCAACAGAGACTCCAGATACGGACCCACTAGCAATTCTAGGGGGAACGGCATATAGCCTCTCAGGGAATGGCTTGACATCCACACTAGAATCTTCATCTCTGTTGGAATTGTTATATGGAGTAACACACGGCTCCATTTTCTTGTACCTAATATGCCCAAAAGACAGCACATAAATGATTCAGTTTTGGAACTTTGTTCCTACAAAAAAAAAATGCAACTTGAGGCACTTTATGGAGTGTGTTACATATCCATAATGCAGCTGCTATACGTAAAAAAATTCTAGTTTCCTTACATATCAAAAACCACGCCAGTGCTTATGAACACTCGTGCAAGGTAACTGCTTACCAGACATCATCAGGGTCTTCAGCTTTACAAAATGTAGCTCCAGAATTTTCTTGAGCAGAACGACATGAATCAGCATCCACTCTCTTCTGCCATATTGCAATTTCACCCTTCTCAGACTTCTTCTCCCAGCAGAGAAGTTTAGCAATCTCTTCGATCTTCCTTTGTTCTTCCTGAAGCTCCTCCTCAGGACGTTCCCATGCTCTGTAGTTAGTCTTCCAATTGATGGGAGGGCCTGAAAGGACCCAATAGCCACCAGGTCTAAGAACCCGATCAACTTCCTTCATGTATATCCCATCTGCAATGAAAAAGAACAAAATATTATTGTATGACAAGCTCTTCAGCCGAAATAATCTTAGTAAATGCAAAATGATATATAGCTGGATAGCATTTCACAAAGATAGGAAAGTACAGGTTCATATTATGGAATTTGATTAACCGCCTATGAATTGCAATTATATAATATACAGTTTGGTTTGTCTACAGAAGATTCACAGAACAAGATAAATTAAGATTTGATTCTTACCATTTGCTCCCCAAGGAATTAGACACCGAGAACAGTGCGCCATATCAAAAGCTCCAGATGGGTATGGCATCTTTACAGTTCCAAGAACACCAATAACAGCAGGTACTCCCCTTTCAAGAGCAAATTGAACCTGAGCTTCATGGGAATCTCTTGGCGCAAACGACATTGCTATAACATTCCTCTTCCAAAGATATGCACCCCAACTTGCAACCTAACACAATAACCCAATTTTCAGAAAGTTGAGAACAGATAGATTACCTGAAGATTGGAAAAAGGAATTCGAAGAGAAACATAAAAAGAAGTATATTAGTTATTCAAGAGAGTTCTGCAGCACTCATCATACCCCACAACCGGTGTCCAATGCAGTTCGAACAATTCCATTTTCAATTGGTATTACTGAACCAAGCTGGTCAATGTATTTATCAGCCCCTTGAGGAAATTGTGTTCCTCCACCAGGGAACCTGAACACATTGCCCTCGTACTGAATCCAGTTCTGAATAGCCTTCTCTACTGTCAAGCTCTTATATGGTGCATTGGCATAGGGAACATAATCACGACTCTTAGGCCATGGAAATGGGGTAACATAACCTTTAGGTGCTGGAATAAGGCAATGCAACTTCTCTTCTTGAGGGGGGCAATGTCTCTCACGGTAGTACATATTGTCCCTCGGAAACGTCATAGCACGCCTTTGATCTTGGCAAGGAGTGTAATCCGTGTAGCGAGAAGTGCATGGCTTATACACTTTCACTTTTGAATCAGAATCGTCAACAGTTCCGGCTTCACCGCCATGATGGGTCTCAAAATTGAGATTTGGGAGGGTATTGCAGTTTTCTCCACTCTTGGTCATCTCCAATGCTATTCTGTCTCCTTTTCCGAACCCACTTCTCTGCCATACTCCCAGTAAGTAGAAGAAACAGCATAAACCAGCTATTATAAGAAACGACACAGAACTCCTAGTTCTACTGTCTCCTGAATTGAACTTGTTCGCCATCACAGCCCTGAAACATTTATTACTCATTTTTTTTAGTAGAGATACAAGAAATTGCAATATGAATTTGCTATTTTGTACTACTTTTTGTTAAAATATCTGTCGCTAGTAAATGTATGATAATGCAACAACGCAAATGGTATGCACGTGCACATTAAGCATTATCCCAGATCAATATCAAATTCAAGAAAATAAATGGTCTATCAAACTGATCTCCATTTGCAGAAGATTAGACTCTTTACTATCTGATCTCCATTTCCTCTTAAGGCTAACTCCAAATCTTGGAAACAATATACATTAGCAAATATTACGGTTAAGACAAGCACTAGAAAATCAAAAAACTGAAAACACATGTATATTTCAAGAGTGAAACCCCTCTAGTAAAGTCATCAGGAAGATTCATCAAACTGAATTCAGCAGATCTAGATGTTAAGTGAGACATCAATAACTCATCTTTCCTCATTTAACTTCAAACGACATTAAATTCAACTAAAACCCGGATCAAGGAAGCACGGCATACACAACAAGATAGATAAACTAACCGATGGGGAAAGATGGGCAAAATAGCAAACAAACTTAAGAAAGCCCCAATTTTTCTGACTTTAACTATTACTTAAACTCTCAAATCAAGCATGAGATTGCTTCAAATGTGACTAAAAGGTTGATACTTTAACAGGCAATAAAGACTATGAGGTTGAAACAGCACGGAATAGCTAAGCGTTTAGTGTCATCGAAAAAGGGTTCGAAGAAAACGATTTAATTATAAGATCAAGATTTTCATTATATCAGAACAAAAATCGTGAAAAAATCGAAACTAAACTACATTTCCATAAATTTCATTGACTTAACCAAAAAGGAAAAGCATTAACTCATTTAAACAATACGCTAAATCTATTAAAAAAATTAATTTAACATGATAAATGAAAAACTAAATCTCGTACCAAAAAATCAGTTGATGCGAACACAGATTCAACGATCCGGGAAGCCCGTATCTTTACGCTTTTCTTTCGATGCAAACCCACTGAAAATAATGCTAAAAGAGCAAAAGATTAACAGAGATTTTGACGAGAGAATGCCCAATAGAAACTATCTATATACTAATTAAATTTGACCATATAAAATCTCTCTCAATCGAAGAGTTAAATATAAATCTCATAGGTGTTTGATCATTGCTTATGTAGATCGACCATAAACGTCTCTCACTCTCAAAAATATCGTACGACAAGCGAACCTTTGTTTTATTATAACCTTAAAATAGAGTTTTTCATTTTGGTCCTCATCTTTGGATTTTATATCAGTGCCGAGATAGTTCTGAATTTACAAACAATTATCCAATGTAATCAGTTAATTAGGTGTCAAAAGGGTCAGGCCGAGCCTCCATCTGGCACGTAATTTAAGTGCCAATCGTCCTAGACCCGTACTACTTGTGGCAAGTCATGCCCAAGTGCTCGTCCTCTCAAAGGCGAGCCACGACACACGCGGTCTGGCTTAAATTGACACCCATAACTAGGTTATGTTGGACCTAGTAATATATTAAATGCAAAATCATATTGTTCAACCATAATGAATAGACAATAGATAAATAATTTATAGAGAGTAGAACCCTAAAAGATAAAGTCCTATATATGGAAAAGACTAAAGTTCCCTCTACAAATAAACAAAGTATGATTACGCGTAAGACCTCGGGTCAAACTCACTAGGTTTGGCATTGAGAGTTCGTTAAAAAGAAATGAAAAGTAGCATTGTATTTCGTCGTGTTTGGTTATTGTTTAAAAACGGTTTATAATCAGTCAAATCATTTTTTATACATAATTTTAGTTAATCCTTTAAGTACTGCTTATTTAAAATTTATTTCTATCTATTTATAATTCAAGACGATTATAAACAATTCCCAAACATGAGCTTAGAGCACAGGGTGTAGTGACGAATAGAATGAAAATCAATCTCCAAGTTCAGAAAAATACCATTGTAAACATTCTAATGTATAAAATAATAAAAAGCTATCAATAATAAGTCTAGAAAGACCGTACATTATCACAAAATTAATAACATACAAAAATTGTACTTGCCCATTATTCCTAAGGGGCAAATTGATATTGGTCACAAAGAAGAGGGATGACATGAAATTATCCAGCCAATGTATGAATTAATAATTGTTAATGTTTGACTGTGGGAGGATAAAGCTACCAATGCAGTCCAGATCTAAGAGGTGAGTCGGACCCACACGATAATGAAAGTATACTAAACCAAGGAAAAGTTGTCGGCTCTCCTTCATGTGGGGTCTACTGAACGCGTATTTATTTTGTCCAATCACTCTACGACCCAACATCATATTTTGCACCAAAATGGTTAATGTCCTTTTTGCCCTTCTGTTCCATTTTGCGCCATTTTTTTGTTAAGGGAATTTGTGTTAATTTTTTTTGTTATACAATAAATTTTAATTCCTAATTTAATATTATTATTATTATTATTTACATTTGTAGTACATATAATAAAAAAAAAAATCGTTAACGAAACATAATTTCTTATTTAGTAGCTTACGTAGTAGTAAATAATTTTGAAGATAAACAAATTGTTAAGAATGAGAAAATGAAGAAAATAGCTAAAATACTGTTTATTTGGTGTAAATTTTCAGTTCGGTGCAATGTAACGTAAAATGGTACAAAATTTATCTCAAATTTTAGTGTAAGGTTGGAGACGACCTAATATCTTCTGTTATTTGATTAGTTTTAAGAATTTGCGTTCTTATTCTTATTCTTAATTTTCATTTTCTTAGATAATTAGATATAGTTAAAATCAATGTCCAATAAAATAATTATTCGTGTTTTGAATTAGATCTAAAGTAAAAATAGATAGACAATTAGTCATCATGTGAATAATACTCTATTTATTACATGGATCATGCTACAAATACATAATCATTTACGTAATACATTATATAATTGGGTACTTACAAAAATACCCTTAAAATTAGAGGTGTTTTGAAAAATCATGTGAAAGATTTTTAGGAAGTAAAAAATACTGTGTAAAATAAAAAAGTGACACAATGTCACTTTTTTTATAAAAATTGTGACTTTTTTAAAAAAAGTGACAAAATTCAAAAAAAGTGACACACGCTCAAAAAGTGATACAACTCAAAAAAGTGACAAATACTTAAAAAGGTAACAAAACACCAATTAAAACATATGTTTGTTATAAAAAAGTGAGAAATTTTTAAAAAGTAACAAACAATAAAAGTGACACAATGTCACTTTTTTTTATAAAAAATGTCACTTTTTTACTTTTTTAAAAAAAGTTACACAAACTCAAAAAAGTGACAAAACTAAAAACAGTGACAAATACCAAAATAGCACTTCCATTTGTGTAGCACCAGTAATTATGTTCTTAAATACGTAAAAAAAAGTGACAATGAAAAGTGATCCATTGTCACTTTCTAAGTTAAGTGTCACTTTTTTTTTATTAAAAAATGATGTTTGTCACTAAAAAAAAGTGATAGAAATTAAGAAGGTGACTGAAAAAAGTGATAAACACTAAAAAAAAGTGACAAAATTCAAAAAAGTGACAAAAAAAAAGTGACACTGAAAAGTGACCAACTATCACTTTTTAAAGTTAAGTGTCATTTTTTTTAATCAAAAAATGACACACAATGTCACTTTTATTGAAAATTGATGTTTGTCACTAAAAAAAAGTTGTAGAAATCAAGAAAGTGATTGAAAAAAGTGATAAACACTCAAAAAAAGTGACAAAAATAAAAAAAAAAGTGACAGTTTTTTAAAAAGTGACAAATTCAAAAAGTGGCATAAATTAAAAGAAGTTATACAGATTAAAAAAGTGACAGACAATAAAAAAAGTAAAACACTCAAAAGTGGCATTATTGTTTCCTAGTATTAGTCCCCTACTCATAACATCGCCATGGTAGAATTATAAAAACCAGCACAAATATCAAACCATGATACAAGATTTTCCCACTTTGTTCTTGTGCAATTACTCACAATACATGCAAAAAAGCCTCAAGCAAGTAGAATGTCAATGCTATCAGTAACTTACACACATTGAAAGATATATAAGAAGACTAAAATTTTCAAGTACACCAATAATCACATTCTTAACATAATCAACCACCTACAATTGTACCAATTCCAACCTAACCAATCAGCTACCTCAAGTCCCACCACCACAGCCTCCGCCAAATCCAGTAGCAAGTCCATCCCATCCACAAGCATTGCATCTCCACCACCAGCACTTCCTCTAGCTGTATTAAATCAACAAAAAAAGATAAAAACTACATAGAATACACATCAACATATATATAACAGAAAATTGAAAACTAGCCCTAAAAACAAACCTGTGCAATTCTCTCTAAAATCCATAACCAAGTTCAAAGACGATGAAAAAATAAATCCACATAGCTCTTCATTTTCAAAACCACCTCATAACCAACATTATCCGAACCAGACATTGCTTCAAGATCCAGCAGTGATGGCATTTGTTCTTGGCGCACCAAATTCGAATTAATTCCAGAAACATCATATAATTTTGTTCTTGCTTCAATAAATTCCAGAAACATCATTAATTCCAGAAACATCATTTGTTCTTGCTTCAATAAATAATTTTGCTATTGCAACCGTAAACGGTCAATGATCGCCCTAGCTCACTCGACTTCGTGCATCCGTCCCCCATATTGGTGTGTCTTTCTTTCATAATCTATTGGACTCTGGTAGTATATCTAATGTCATGTCTGCATATGTGAATATTGGATACAGAGAAAATCATGTCGCCGTGATTGCCAGAAGCTTGGATGCAGGCTGGGACATTTTAGTGAGCTGGTAGCACTTGCAGCCCACAGAAAGATATGAAATCCAGTTTTGACTACATTTTAGTGAGCTGGTAGCACTTGCAGCCCCCAGAAAGATATGACATCCAGTTTTGACATTTCATCGAGCACCTGCCATGCACAATTATAATTCCCAATTTGCACAGCATATTATATATGTTCCCAACCATAAATGAATCCATATTCACCTTCACTATGTTTAGTAGAAATCTAGCAAGGAAGAACAAAGCTGATTTAGGATCCAAAAATTATTGAAATTATACTTGCATTGTGGCTTCCTTAGCACCCCAGATTGATGATAACTATAGAAGAAGTCGTTGCTTGCGTTCTTCCAGCATACTTGAAATTACTTGGAGCACCAAATTAATTGAATAACTGATGCTGCTCTCTGTTTGGTATCAATAATCGAAGGATCACAAAGTCTGGATTCCGGTAGCTTGAAACGCCTGTTACCGAGGTTCGAGAAGTTGGCAAAATGCGTTGAGATTTTGACGTATAATTTACGTTTGAAATTTTTCAATTAGCTTAAAGTTTATTTTTCAATTTTGTTCCTCACCGGCCGTATTGGGCCTAATTTCCCCAAACATTTTCATAAGAAACATTATATTTCCTGAATTCTTTAGCAATATGGTAATAACAATTATGGTTTAGAAACATTATATTCGACTTTTTTACCATCTGCGCTTGGACAGCACGTTTCTACTTTCATATATCTTGGTTTCAACCTGAGTTACATTTGCAAAATTAGATTTCTTACATCGCAAAATTTACATGTGCTGGGTTTTGATACCCAATAAATCCGGGCGATGATGTAAACCAGTTTTTTGTTTGTTGGATTATACTTCATAGGCTTCGACCGATGACTGAAGTTGTATATCAACACCACAATTAGTCAGACAAATCCTATAACCTACTCGGACCATTTGAAATAACCTAATTAAGCTAGTGTTGCTCATGGCCCGACCCAAACTCTTGGAAGGCTTTTCGGTTGTAGCCCACTT
>CAIGRT010193503.1:0-10920 GCA_903798405.1 Fraxinus platypoda | reverse complement strand
AGCACAAATAAATTATTGTACAAGTGACGAACGCATGTTCTATGCTCTGCATGTTCAAAGAGTGATCCAATTGTATTTACTAGCCCTTTCTGTTTGTCTGAAATGAATGTCCATACATGGGAGTTATGAATCCTCAAGTCATCTATCAGCAATGTCAAAAACCAACTCCAATTTTCTCCATTCTCAGTCTCCACTACTTCATAGGCAATTGGATACATTCCATTATTGCCATCAATCACCATGTTCTGTTTTGAGACAACAACCATCCATCCCAATCACTCTCCTACATCCATTAATGAAACCTTCATTGAATCCTCCTAAACATATGTAAAGCCTCTTGCATTACTCCCAACATTTGTCAACCTTAATTGCTGACAATAGTCAACCAATACCCTATAATGCTCTACAACACTCCCTCTTATCTTCTCTATTGCTTTTTCCCTTGTCCTATAAAACTGTCATACATATATGTCCCATAAATTGGCTTTCTTAACTTTATCCATAAATCCACCGAATGTCATGTTAGGTTCAACCCTAAAATCAGAAGCATACTTGCCTCCAAGTATGTTGGAGCCACTCTCCTATTTTTGTACACCATACTGCAGCTATGAACACCTTTGAAAGTCTTAATTTCGAAGCTTAACTTATCCTCTTGCTTTGTTGCATACAAAATCCATGAGCATTTTTGTTTACATTTAGCTCTCAACCTCTTAGCATCNTGTACACCATACTGCAGCTATGAACACCTTTGAAAGTCTTAATTTCGAAGCTTAACTTATCCTCTTGCTTTGTTGCATACAAAATCCATGAGCATATTTGTTTACATTTAGCTCTCAACCTCTTAGCATCATTCTTCAAATATTTGATCTCCCTATTATGCCTCACTGAATGCTCAGTAATAGCATCTTTCAAAACCTTCTTTGACTCAAATATTTGCCCTGCCAGTGCAAAAAATTTAGTTAGAAAACTAAAGCCAATAATTATAGTTGTCATTACTTACAAACTTTGAATATTGGATCCTCCATATCTGTCCTATGATTGAATACTTCCGTCCTTATCCTTTTTCGGGAAGTGCTTTCATCTTCATCATCATCATCATCATCACTATCACTATCTAAACTCTTTAGTTCATCTGATTCACTATAATCCGTGTCTGAATCCCTTACCTCCTGCTCATTTATAAGACCAAATCCAAAATCCATATTCATTTTTGGAGTATCAATTCCAGAATTATCAACAGGGTCTTCATCTGTTTCATAGTCAGAATCAACAAGTATATTATCCAGTTCTACTCCTTGCCTCTCTTCATTTTGTACTTCATTTACACCTTCATTTTCCAATTCCTCTTCATTTACACCATCATGTGATTTAGTTGTATTATTGACAACAGAAGTAGGTACATTTTGTCCAAAATGGTATGTCATGGTTTCCTCCACTTGTGACCAAAGTGTATCTTGATTTGCATGGGAAAAACTATCATCCCAATCATATTCTTGGTTTAGCTCATCTCTTAATTCAGTATCAGGCACATAACATCCTTCTTTGATTGAATTAGACCTCCTACAACCTTCAATGTCAGTATGGTTATTTGGAGGTTGATCTGAAGCATCACACTAGAAAATTCCAGCACAAACGACAAAGAAAATATTAGTATGCTAGATTTAGAAAATTCCAGCACAAACAACAAAGAAAATATTAGTATGCTAGATTTAACTAAACTGGTAAATAAACATTTCACGTTCACTCAATTTAAAAACATGTAAATAAACATACAGAACTTACCATACTAATGATAAATAAATGTTTATTAAATTTCAATAACTAATGCTATTAGCAGAAAAAGAAAAACCAAATATAAGTTGTGTAATAAATTAGTTTCACTCAAACTTAAATATACAATTAGGAGAACTAAATTTCACTAGAGGGAACAAATGACTCATTTTAAATAAATCACAAAGTAAAAGTTCGATTAACAAAACAAAAACACCATAGCTATAGTCAGGACTTAAGTTCATGGAAGGTCATAATTTAAAACTTAACGGTGACATTTCATTGCAGTTGCCGGTGTCGAAATGGCAGTGGGAAGGTGGTAGTGGAATGGGTTCAGAGGGCTGCTTCTTCTTTTTGGAAGATTTAGGAAAAGTGAAGTTTGGTGTGGTTTATTCAATTTGGGGATTTCCTTGGCTACAGTTAACTCTATGCAAAAATATGGGAAGTTGACTAATTTATCATTTTTCAAATATTTTTGGCAAATTCCATTCAATTTTCTAACGGCTGATTTAACAGAAGTGGATGGAAGGACCAATTCCGCAACAAACGTTTGAAATAAGGGTACAAATATCAAATTTAAAATGATAGGGACCATTTTAGCAACGAATGTAAACGTTAGGGACCATTTCTGCTAATTACCCTTTTTTTCTAGAGTATATAGTTGATAATAGCTTTTGTAATAAATTTCTAATGTTTGGCATCCAACTACAATTGGATATTAACTAGCACAACATTTTGGCAGATCAAACTAGAAGTACATTGCTTGATTGGCCTAAGCGCCTTCAAGTTGTTAATGGAGTGGCTAGGGGACTAATATATATTCATCAAGATTCCCGGATGAGAATTATTCATAGAGACCTCAAAGCTAGCAACATATTGCTAGATACTGACATGAATCCTAAAATATCAGACTTCGGCATTGCTAAAAGTTTTGGAGGGAATGAAACTGAAGATAAGACAGGCCGAATAGTTGGAACATAGTAAGAATCTCCGGTGCACAACATATAGCTAATATACTTCCGTTGTTCTTAATATTATTTTCTTGCAGTGGATACATGCCGCCAGAATACGCAATGCATGGACGGTTCTCACAAAAATCAGATGTATTTAGTTTTGGCGTTCTAGTGCTAGAAATTGTGACTGGCAAGAGAAATAGTGAATTTTCCCATGGAGATCAACACCTTAACCTTCTTGGACATGTAATTATTGTCTTCGATATGCCTGTGTTTACTGTCTTTATACTAACTCTACTAAAAAGATCTGTTACTGTTGTTAAATTTATACAGGCATGGACGCTTCATAAGCAAGAAAGGTCATTGGAACTAGTTGATGCTTATCTACGTGAGACAGCTAATCTATGTGAAGTTCTACGATTAATCCATGTGGGTCTTTTGTGTGTGCAACAATGTCCAGACGATAGGCCAAGCATGACTTCAGTTTTGGAACTAGTTGATGCTTATCTACGTGAGACAGCTAATCTATGTGAAGTTCTACGATTAATCCATGTGGGTCTTTTGTGTGTGCAACAATGTCCGGACGATAGGCCAAGCATGACTTCAGTGGTTGCAATGTTGGGAAATGACGTTGTGTTGCCTCAGCCAAATCAGCCTGGTTTTTTCATAGAAAGAGATGTACCTGTAAATAAAAGTATAACTAACTGTTCATCCAATGGGATAACCATTACCCAGCTGGAAGCACGATGAGTGTACATTAGTTTTTATTATCTTGGTGCTCTACCAATTAATTCTTCCTAGCTCTATATTGGGAATTCTGTACCATTCACTATTGTGGATTGAAGAGCTTGAACAAAACCTGAATTTGAGATTATAGTGGAACTCACTGTATGTTCACTACAAAAAAAAGTGAATTTTTTTGGAAACAAAAAAACAGGAAATATGTATATGCATAGCGAAGTGCATCATTCTTCAATACAACAAATGTGAGACTTTTCTTTATGTTATTGAGCAAGTCTTTCGATTTTCAACCAAAGTAGAACGAATATAAATTAGTTTGATGTTACTATAGATTTTACAAATATAAAGTAAGCAACAAAAAATGCAGAACTTGAGGACAAACAATTGCAGAAGGCAATGGCTAGCCAAACCCAAATCAAGGAAAACGAAACAAAAAGAAGCAAAAATTAACACCTATCTGGGCCGAGTGGAAAGAGAACAAGAAACCACCACAGAATAAAGACCGAGAGTGCCAAATTTTAAATAATTATCGATTCAATTCTTGTTTTACCATTGCAACACTTCAAAGTTTTAACTAAAAACTTAAGACAGAATTTCTGATTGATTTATGAAACTGATTTTTTTGTCAAAAATTCTATAAAGAGCTACTTGTCAAAATATATACATTGGTTCATGAAAATTTACATGAGTTTTCGTCAGGGGCTCGTTCAGTGCAGACGCAATTTTACTGATGTTGAACATCAAGTTTTTGGTCATGAATTTAATAATGATAAAAATATAAATAAATTAAAAGAGGCCACAACGAATCTAGTCCTCCAAGTCAATAATTAGACCGATTCTTGTCTCACAAATAATGGATCAAACCAGTGAAAAACATTATAGCGAAGACAGTAGACACATAACTATAAGCATCATAACAAGGATCTGAACAGGCGAAAATAGGAAATGAGAAACTTAACAGATAATTCAGAAATAGCCATAGATGGATACATCCAATTACATAAATAATTCTTATTCTATCACTTAAAAATCGTACTTTTTTTATAGATAAGAACTGTATCAAATCCTAGATCAGACATAGAACTTCATTTTACGAATAATAATAAATGATATCTCAGGATGATTTCCAGATCTAATAAACATCAAACAAATCGAACAAAAAAACACCAACGCATCTTTAAAAATCAAATAAAAATCGGTGTTCCACTTTCTTCATCTGTTGACTGCTGTGCAGGTGCTGCCGAAGAATTGCCGGTGCCCAGTGGAATGTGGAATCGCCGGTAGCCGCGTCTGCCTAGTGCCTACTGCCGTCTAGGGCTCGAACAGGGTCGGAGCAGCAATGGGCACGCGATTGGAGGAGATTGAACGGCGGAGGTTGAGAAGTCCGGCTCCAGGAGGAAGAGGCGAAGCGGAGTTGGGAAGAATGAGAGGGTTGAATTGAAAATTGAATTCGATTGGGAATGGGAATGATTGGAAATTTGGAATGAATTACACTCTAGAATTCTTTAATAGCACTACACAGACCAATGATTGATCTTCTTGAATGTCAAAAAAAGAGACTCATATACATACATCCCGACTTTACAATACATACAATTTAATTAAGTTCCCAAATGTTATAACGAAGCATATATTGTAAAGGTTGGAAATGTCAAGTGTAATTTGAACTTAACATACAAATAAATCCTTGAATGAGGTTAAGTGGAAAAGAGGTTTAAACTTAACATTTGAACTATTATGTTTTATATAAGTGGTAGAGTCAAAACTCGAAGTGAAATAGAAGTTAATTACGTAATATTTTTTTTTCTCAAAACAACGTAATAACATATTAACATTTACAATCTTATAGAATGTAGTTTTCCCTAATCAAGTTGAAAGCATAAAAAATGAATCGTCTTGTCATAAAAAGTGGTTTTTCCCTTGTTTTGGTTTTTCTTGTTTTTCGTTGCCCTTTGAGCAAGAGCAACGATGTGATGCCTCTTAAGTTTGGGATTGAGGCAGTTGAGCCAGAGGTGGTTTCATGCCTAGTTTTTGTTAGAAGTTGTCAGGTTTTTTATCCTGCTATAGTACTTATGATGTGGAATTCTATGTAGTAGTGCAATTAGTGCAGCATTAGAGACACCATTTGTTTCATCGTGAGTTCGTCCTTAGTAAGAATCACGAGGCACTAGGGGCGAATTTACAATGGGGGCAGTGTGGTCACCTGCTCCCATACTAAATTTTAAATCTAAAATTTTACACAATATTTTCCAAAATTTTATACAAGATTTTCAAAAAATTTCTTAATGGGTTTCAATTTTGTTCCAGCAAATTATTATTTTTTTTTTTTTGAAATTTGCCTTCACAATTTTATTATCCTAGCTCTGCCCCCAGCGAGGCACTTAAGAATGACTTTTCAAGACTAATTTCTGCCATACACGCTGCCAAGCTTCTTATGTGAAGCAGTTCACATTTGTAATCAGTATAAATCTGGTGTGACTAATCAATTCACAGATACACTAAGCTAGAGACATAATTGACTAAGCCGTCAGTGTTTGTTCAAGGTACTTTTAAAATTGGTTTGGTCAAACTCCCTAATTTCCACTTTAAATTTTCAATAATTTCATATTTCCACAATGCCCCTTTTGAATGGTAAAAGACAAAGATGTCCTTAATTAAACAATTACAAAATATTGTTTTATTTAAAAAAAACAATACTACCATTTTAGTTAACAAGTAAAAACAAACATTTCAACTTAAAATTTCAAAATCAGCTAACTTTTCTTATCTGTTTATTCTAACATAGATAAAAACTTTCTCATTTTTCATATGCTTCAACCTCAAAATCTTAGAAATTGATCAAACGCTGAACAAGAATTTTTTTTTTTATCACTTCGAATCGGTAAGTATATTTATGTGTGTTTTATTTCGTTTTTATTAAATTATACGTTTTTAATCTATAAATCTTATTTCGACATAGATTAACATGTAGATAAATTTTTTAAAAAAATTTATAATTTTTTTTAAGCATAGAAAAAAAAAATTGCATGTACCATATACAAGGCAACCTAAAGACTAAGTATTGAAGAATGTGTCCCAGTTCTTCTTTCAAGAGATTTATCGCTTGCACAGGTCGCCCACATCCATTCTGTCGAACCGTGACACATTTTAATAGCCACTTTTGGTGCAGCTTGTGGGGTTTGGCTAATACGGAGCTTCTTCTCACTTGTGCTTCTCACAAATGGTCAGACTAAGCTGGCGAATCGTGCTTTTGGGAATTTGCTTCGTTGCTTGGTTCTGGGACCAGAAATTATGCCAAGCAGAATTTGCTCATAATCATGCCATTAATTGAAGCAAAGGTCTAAGCCCGATCCAAGTAGTGAATGGCTATGTTCCCTGCAACCCTGCCTATAAGTTAAGTTGGCAGCTGACCCCTGACGCCAAGCACAGACAAGTAAAGTTTTAGGTTGGTAATCATGTATGGAATGTTCGTATTAAGAATCATTTTCCTGCCTGCCCATGAGTATAATAAGCTTGCTGCTCGGAAACTTGGTTCGTTAGAGATTGTCGAGAAGATTAATTCTAACAACACTAAGGGTCCGTTTGATTGCTCCTTGGAAAATTGGGTGGAAAGAAAACAAATTCCATGGAAAATAATTGCCTAGAACTTATTTTCTCAGGAAATGTCAAATAGTTGCGTTTGATTGGTATAATTTTCCACCTAGAAAGTGTTGAGATTTTCCATCTTTTGGTGTTTGATTGCTTTTGTTTTCCATGGAAAATTATGCTTTTTTCCATGTTTTGCTGTTTGATAGGTCGTTTGTTTGTAAAGGTGGAAAATGGGTGGAAAGAAAATGAATTCCAGGGAATTGAATTGCCTAGAAATTGTTTTACTGGGAATTGTAATTAATTGTGTTTGATTGGTATAATTTTCCACCTAGAAAATGTTGAGATTTTCCATCTTTTGGTGTTTGATTGCTTTTGTTTTTCATGAAAAATTATGATTTTTTTCCATCTTTAGCTGTTTGATAGGCTTTGTTTTCCAAGGAATTTTTTTTTTTTTCCAACTATTGGTGTTTGATAGCCATTTTCCGAGAAACCATGAACAAAGGATAAAACAAAACAATGGTTTAAAATTGAATAATCTAAAGAAAAATAATGTTTCACCCGAGTAAATTCTTCAGCGTGGAATAAACTGCAAAAATATATCATTGTGCGGGATTCAGAATGTTTATCTTTCGAGAAAAATGATTTTATATGCAATTAAAACAATCAAACTGTCACTTGACTGAGTACAGATTCTTATGGAATTTTACCATTGAGTTGCTGCTAGAAATAATAACATCATCGAGTTCGCTCCACGTCTCTGTTGCCTCTACAAACTTACCAGCTGCAAGTTCTTGTGTAATTTGCCGAGACGGACTATTTTTTGAAATCAATTTGTTAGCCAACAAAAAAATTTCTCAACTCTGCCACTACATAAATAGAACTGTTTTGGAGGCTCATCAGTGTTAAAAATTTCTATCAACAATGTAGTGAAATCATTTGCAGCTTCAACATCAGTTTTAACAAGCAGATTTTTATCATCCTGCTCCACAAAACTATATCCAGTTGTTCCTCTACTTTGACTGATCTAGTGTCCACCAAACCATATGTTCGTAAATGAGAACATAATATTTGAAACAGAGCTATCTTCATTCCAAGTAGATCATGACAAATTCTACCACTAGTACTGAACATGCGTGTGAGTGTCATTTTTCTTTCAGTATCCCAGTTTCTACGTGGAGCTCTAGGGAGTTGTCGATTACGACGCCTGATTGAATTATATATTACAATTGCTTGTATGACCATCATCCAAAATAGACTCAGTTGTTGTCGTTGGCGACGATGTTGGTTTGTTGAGGTATCCACGGCACTTACAACAACGTTCAAAAATTGTCAACGTGATGTAAATACTTGTTTATTGAAAAATGAGAAACACCAAAAGCCTACAACATTGGATTAAATAATGCAAAAGAGCACAAGCACGAGATCATTTGACACAATGCTTAATTGCAATGGAGCATAGTGATTGCACAAAACAATTTTGGCATATTTGGTAAGATAGATTGGCTTGTTTGGGCCAGATTTTAATTTGATTTTAATTTAAGTCAAAGTCAAACAATCAATATCAACCACATTTTTCATGGGTCTCATATCTTTTCAACCACACATTTCAAAAACTTCTATCATAATCCACTTAAAATCTGATTTTAATCTACACCAAACACCCTCTAAATAATAGATAGCACTTGACAATATAAAACAAGAAAAATAGTTCAAACACGTTCATCATATTAAACATGCACTTGAGTGGTAGTCACTCCATTAGTCCTCGTTACTAAACTAACGACACAAATCCTACATAGAAGTTAATTATCTAACTGAGACCTAACTGAAATTTCACTAACCAAAAATAAATTAATCCAATAGGGCTACTAGAAAGTTGACAAGAGTGATGGAGTAGCTGGTTTTGAAAAGTAACCAGCATACCTTTTCTTGCATGCTAATAGATTTAACCAACTCCTTTGACTGAATTGGTAAACAAAAGCGTGAAGTCATAAGCCAACTGGAATTACAAACACGTTTTCTATGTTGAAAAGGTTTGTTTATTATATATACATATGATCATCCATCCCTACCTCAAAGTCATTTTCCAGAACAGAGAATCCATTTACAAGCTTTGACATCTAATTTTTTCTTTATATTCCATAATTCTCTCGATTAAATCCGTTCATAAAAAATGTTTCTCTCAATTAAATATGTTTTATATGGTCAAAGATAAATTTGGGAGTTCAGATGCAGAATCAAGAAATAAATAAATTTAGCTCAACAAATTTCAATTCCTTGCTCGTCTTGTGAGGCAAGGAAGCTCATCAGCAAAATCACCAAAAAATACATAAATTTCCCCAAATCAACTGTAATCTTCAGCAAAAATTAAGTACCGAACTCCAAAAGTTCTTAAATTGAACACAATTTCAACAAAATTCAATTTACAAAATCCTTACTTTCTTTAATTTGACTGCAAAGAGAAAAACCCAATTTTTCCTAGAAAATTGACTAACTTTTGACGCACAAAACCACAGCTAAAAAAGATGTAATCTTGAACTCCTACTCCCAGCAAATTGAAGCCCTTCCTATCAATTCTCCACTCTTTCAGAATTTAGGAAAAACCCGTCCCCTCTGAATCCATGTACCAAAAAAAATTATATATAAAAAGAAACCCAAGAATTATTTCTCTTTTGTTTACAGCGAACTCAAACCCATAATTTTTCTGATCTAATCAATCAATTTCTATCTCTAAAATTAAAATTGCAGAACACACAAAAAATGAAGCCCATTGTAAAAGAAGATGAATAATGGGGATTCCTGTCGCCACCAAAAATGATGAAATGATTCATTTGGAATTAATTGACTGCATTATCGAGAATATAACCAAACTTAAACAATACAATTCATTCCAAGTTCAAAAACAATACAATTCATTCCAAGTTCAAATTTGACTTGTAGAGTGGAAAGCTCCAACAAGAAAACGGAGATTTTGATGAGTGCACTACGAACCATACCAGCTTCTACGCTGGAGGAAGATATGCAAGGTTCGCCGTGAGAGACGACTGCAGAAGATGGTCATCGGCTGGGCTGAACTGGAAAACGGAAGCAATCGATTGGGCATGAGAGGATGAGAGCGGGTTTCAGCGTGAAGGGAAAAGGTAAGGGAAAGGGGAAATGGGTTTTGTGAGTTCTCTCTTCCCTGGAAAATGTTTTACCAGCTGAAAGACGAGAAAAATTATTCCTTCTTTTGGTAGAAAATAGGGCGCGTGAGAGGGAGAATGGAAAAAAATTTGACTGGAAAAATAAGCCTATCAAACATGTTAAACAGTGGGAAATGGAAATTATTTTCCATTTTCCTTGGAAAATTACGCTTATCAAACGGGGCCTAAGTTCAATTTTATCTTAAATCGAGAAGAAAGAAGAATAAAAGCTAATAGAAGCTGAACGACTCCTATACATAAGATTGGATATTGAAATTGAAATTTATTTCTCAGTAAATTTAATAATTAACTATCAGATCCGAGTTTATATTTCAATTAAATCCAGATATGGTGGCTATAATGAAGAGCTTCCAAACAAAGCTTTCATGTTTGGTGTCAGGGGCGGATCCAGGCACGGGCTGGCCCGGACTACAGCCCGTGCTCGCTCAAGCCCAGATTTAGTACTCCCCCTTTTTTTTTATGTTTTTTTTGGTTTAGCCCACTAATTTTTATGCCCAGCCCGTGTCCATAAAAAAAAGTAGGCAAAAGAGTCCATTGGTTTTTGGCCCAAACAAAATGAAAGAGAATCAAACCCACAGACAGAATCCGTCCAAAATTATATCCATCCAAATCTGAAATGTCAAACCATAAATATCCCAAGTCACACAGTGCCATATCTCCCTTCT
>CAIGRT010193492.1:0-11153 GCA_903798405.1 Fraxinus platypoda | reverse complement strand
ACTTCATTTCTTGTGATATAAGTTCAATCTTGATTTTGTACACAATGGCAAAGCTACTTTAAATAATAATAAAAATGATTTTCAATATATCATTTTGGAAATCCATTTTTCGTCCAACATTTAAAAATAAATAAATAAACAAGAAAACCTCTCAAGCCACAAGTCCAACGTATTTAAAGTAAAGATTAGAGTGTGGCCCAGCAAAGTACTGCGTGTCTACGTGTTTGCATTTGTTTCTCTTGTCCAGTATGGCTGCAATCAACTTTTCACTCCGGCCACTAGAATTCTCCACCAGCACCACCGCCGTCAACCACCGCAAACCGGCCACTTTTCTTCCCAGAAAACCACCCATATCCATCTCATTTGCCACCACTTCGCCGGAAACCACCGCCACATCACCCGTGGAAAAACCTGAGATCGAGTTAGAATTTATAGGGGTATGCATTTATTTCTTTCCCCAATTTTCTTGTCGGTTACTATAAACATGATTTATTTCTTAATTTAAATGGTCATTGTTTGGGAAAAATATGTTTTGAATAGTGATTTTTAGGATAATGTGATGTTAAAAGTAGGTAAACGTTTTGAGTTTAGATGGCCATCGAACAGGGTAGTTGAAAGTATTGTTATTTGGTTGTTTTTTTAAGCATTTTTATATAGTTTACCTAAATTTTCTTTTGTTCCATTTTTTTTTAATTGCTCTAAAGTTCCTAGTTTATTATCGCACTTATATCCCCACTTTTTTTTGTTGCATTTTTATTGTCAATTTCACTAATTAGCACATTTGGTCCGTGATGATGACAATGATTATCCGAATATTTTTTAATGTACTTTGAATAAGGAGCAAATATTCTTGTCTCGCTTTTGCATTGATTTTGCTTACTAAAAATGAGGAGAAGATATATCCTTCTATGCCCTCACTAGGACCTTCATTGCAATTAAGTTTTGGTGCAACAAACAAAAAATGTGGTCTGAATATAAATACCATTGTTTAAATATTAAAATACTTCCTAGGTTCCTAAAATGATCTTAATCTAGTGGTATGAAAATGGATTGTTTTCGGCATTGAGCCCCTGTTTGAGCTCCATTCTTTAAAACTTGTTTTTCCCCAAACTCATTTTCAATCACATATTCTTATAAAATAATTTTGCACATAACTTTAGAACTTTTTCCTAATTTTTAATTTACATTTTTCAAAAAAATCACTTTTTACAAAATTTATTCTCAAAAAATAGGGCTCAAACAGGGGCTTAATTTCTGGCAATAATTTGATTGTGCGGGAGAGGAATTGTAAAGGAAAAGTTACTATGAATTAAATATTCATTGATGTGAAATGAATTGTGTTACATGGTACATATTTATAGTTGGTAATGAGATGATAACTATAAAAAGTGATAAAGATAACAATACAAAGTGGAAAAGACTCTAATCTAGATGTTTTGAGGTGATCAATCTTTATTAGTTGGTGATGAGCTTTATAAGGTGGTAATAAGATTTTAGGGTTGTTATCTTCAATTTCGTTGTTATTTTCTACCTTATCCTTAATAGGCCCTTGCAAGATGGAGCTCCATTGGAGAATCAGATATTGGACAATGTATTATTAGTGAGCTTGTCAGTTGAGAGAGGCTTGCTAAATATGTCGCTAGCTGATCATTGGAAGAAATGTACGAGACCATAAATGACCCTTTTAAAACATGATTGCAAACAAAGTGATAATCAATGACGATGTGTTTCACACGGACATAAGATACATGCTTTACAATGATGGATATAGCTCTAATATTGTCACAAAAGATAGTTGAGCGATGCAGGAGTGAAACATGAACTTCTACGAGAGATTTTTAATCTATAGAACCTCAGCAAAGCAAGAGGTAAGAGCACGGTGTCCAATTTCGGTAGAGGAGTGAGCAAGTCATTTTTGCTTTTTAAAGCACCAAAAAATATGATATAAGCAGAAGTTAAGGAGCGATCATCTGAATTACCCACCCAGTTTGCATCGGTGAAAGCAGTTAGGCGAAGTTCACTATTCTTACGAAGAAGAAGACCATGGTGAATGTTATGTTTTAATTAATTAAGAATTTGTTTGATAGCAGTCCGGTGTATCTCCAGAGGAAGATGCATGAATTGATACAATTTGTTACAACTGAGGAAACATCTAGGACGTGTAAGGGATAAATGTTGAAGGGCACCAAAGGTTTGTCTAAATGTAGAGGTGTAGATTTTAGATAAACCATCGTTTAGGCTGAAGGATTGAGAAATTAACATTAGGGTGATACAAGGTTTGGCTCCTCTCAAATTTGTAAGATAAAAAATTTTCCGTATTTACTTATGCTAAGTAAGAAGGAGATCAGGGAAAGTAGGAATAACTTATATACCTAGGGACTAGGGAGTAGTGTGAGGAGCTAACGTCCTTGAAAGAGAAATGTTAAGATAAGACGCTAACAAATATTGTGAATCTAGTGAGGTTATTTCCAGTAACAAAAAGATCTACATACACTAAAATGTAGATGGTTATAGGAGGAGTGAAATGAAGGGAAAAAGATGAATCAATGTGGTCATTGGAAAAACCATATGTACAAAAAAAGCTCTTTGAGTTCATTGTACTAGGCATGTGGTGCCTGTTTGAGACCGTATATTGCTTTCTTAAGGCAGCAAATAGTAATGGAATCTTGAGTGTTGATGAACCTTGGAAGTTGATTCATATATACATCTTCTGTTAGAATTTTGGTGTGACCTAAATTCTATTTGGAAGATAATTGAGAATTCTAATTAAAGTCGATTTAAGAAGAATTCTATTTGGAATTCTATTTTGGAATCCTACTCGAAGTCTATTTGACAAATTTTAGTTGAAGTTTTATTTGGAAGCCCAATTGGAAGTTAGAATTTGTGTTCGACTTGAAGAGGACAAGATATAGGCATCTTATTTCATCTACAAATCTACTTCTAGGGCTTGGATTGTTCTTTATATATATATTTAGCTCTTCTCTACAATTTTGATAGGTTTTTTAACCTCATTACAAGTTACACAAATAAAAAACACAAAATCATTACAATTCTTTCTCCATATTTTAGTAAAATCTCCATTCCTCGGCCAATTATTTTGTTCCTGGGTTTGTGATCAATTACTTCATATAGTGTTATATTATTTTCTCGCATATTATCACAACAAATTGGTATCGAAATTATCCAGTATTTTCTTCGTCATTTATAGCAAACTGGTATCAGAGCTAAGGTTTTATTCATAGGAAGATTTTGATTTTGGGATGTCAATCATGAAGTTTGATATTTCGCTATTGGATCGCAATACTAGATTTTCATTGCTGCAGATTAGGATGCGAACGGTGATCGCTTATATGGGATTGATTTTGTTGTGTTTTTTTCCCACTTTATATTTGTTGTTTAGAGACGATTTTATATATAGTCGTGATACTCTCACCATTGAAGAAGCCTATGACACTCTATTTTTAAAAGAGAAGATGAAGTATATTGTTGAGGTTCATGGAGAATACCTTGTTCTTGATGGTGGTTGTGCAAGGGGAAAATTAAGGTCTAACTTCAAAATTTATTGCAAAAATTCAGGGTACTTAATTAAGGATTGTTATAAGTTGTAGAATAGAGAAAATTTGGCTGCAACTTTTCAGAAGAGAAAGAAATTAGATACTTCAGGTGAAGCCATTGTTGCAGAAACTTCTCACAGATGGAGAACTTTTACTTATTTCCGACTATGATTCCAAACCTGAAGAAGATTGGATTTTTTATACGGCTTTCACTTTTCATATGTGTCCCAATCGGGATTCGCTTACAACATATGAAGAAGTTTCCAAAGGTGTTGTGACCGGTAATAATACGCCTTGTCATAGAAAAGATCAAAATTAAGTTGATTGATGGATGTGTCACAACACTTGATGCAGTGCGTTATGTTCCTGATATAAAGAAAAATATTAACTCCTTAAGTACTCTCGACTTAAAATGGTACAACAAATTCATTAGAGAAGGTGGAGTCTTGAAAGTTTTTAGAAACGGACCCCTTTTTGAGAATATGCCTCCACATAGGTTCAAAGATGCTGATTTGGTTAATTTTGCTTCGTTCGTGGTTGAAGGTGATGATCTTAGCAAAGATACCTTCAGTTGAAGCATTTCGTAGTAATTCTATTATAGGGCTTGTTTCAGTCTTGTTTGGTGATTGTTAATCACATTTGATTTTGTTGCTTGTCATTCAAGCAACTTTGGTGTCCAAGAGTGTTCTTGGAATTTTGATTACTTAGTTTTTGAGTTTGAACCTATTTGGGTTTTGTGGTAGAGGTGGAGAATATTTTTAAGTTGAAAATTTTGATATAGAAATTCGTTTGTGTTTTTGTTACGGAGAGTTGAAGTTTATTCCTTACAGTGAAATTTGTCTCTAGATGAAGAATTTTTGAAATTTACTCATTTCAGTGGAATTTGTGTCAATATATAGTTTGTTAGAATTTTGGTGTGACCCGAATTCTATGTGGAAGATAATTGTGAATTCTAATTAAAGTTGACTTAAGAAGAATTCGATTTGGAATGCTATTTTGGAATCCTATTCGAAGTCTATTTGGTAAATTCTAGTTGAAGTTCTATTTAGAAGCCCAATTAAGAGTTGGAAGACTTGAAGATGATAAGATATGGGCATCTCATTCCATCTACAACTCTACTTTTAGGGTTTGGATTGTTCCCTATATATATTTGGCTGTTCTCTACAATTTAGATAGGTTTTTTAAGCTCATTATAAGTTAGACAAATAAAAAACACAAAATCATTGTAATTCTTTCTCCATATTTTAGTGAAATCACAATTCCTCTGCCAATTATTTTGTTCTTAAGTTTGTGATCAATTACTTCATATTGTGTCATATTATTTTCTCGCCTATTATCACAACAAATTGATATCAGAATTATTCGGTATTTTCTTTATTGTTTATAACATCTTAATTCAAAGACCTATGAAAGAAGGCGTTATTTACATCAAGCTATTTAATGGGCTAATAAACATGTAGGGCATGGCAAGAATAAGGTGAATGGTGGTTAGGCTTGACAATAGAGCTAGAGGTGTCAGTGAAGTCAACAACGGGTCATTGATGAAAACCCTTTGGCTACAAGGCGTGCTTTGTAGCGAGAAATGGAACCATCAAGATTCCATTTGATAGATGATACCCATTTACACTCGACGACATTTTCTCTAGGATCAGAAGGAACTAGTTCCCATGTGCTATTATGAAGAAGAGCGTTAAGCACATCGGACATGGCACGACGCCAACGAGAAAGCTTAATAACTAGGAAACACGAGAAGGATCAAGAGAGTCAGGCAATGGATGAGTAATGGTAGTAAATTTTAACTGTTTTAGTTTTTTTATATTATTCTTAGACTGTTTGACCGTAGGATGCACATTGAGACTCGTGTTAGAGGGGATAGACTCTGTAAAGCGGGAATTTCAGTGTCGATATCATTGATGGTAATAGAGTTTGGGTGGGTGAAGAGACAGGAGATGAACGATGGAGAAGAGGATGCAATTCTTGGAGGAAGTGGACTGCTGGAATAGTGTAGCTGAGGGTGAGGCTTCTACCGGGTGGTGGCAAGAACCCGTGGGAAAGAGAGGGTTTGAATAGAGACTGTGGACTGGTGACTATGAGATTTAATAGGGATGCATAAGAATATGATGAAGAGGGTGAAGGGGTAGGTGTGTAAGCAAATGGGCAAACCCACGAGATTGGATCGAATAAGACAGAGGATATGCTAGTGGCGATGTTGTTAGTCATGCAAGAGGATGGAAATAAAAGAGGAGAGGAGATAGATGGGAGGAGGAAGAAAAAAATTATAGGGAAGACACTCATGAGAGTTTAGACTGCGCTGATACCATAAAGAGGAAAAGTCTCTATAAATCAAATAATGATTGATGTGAAATGAATTGTGTTACATGGTACATATTTATATTTACAATGATAACTATACAATGTGATAAAGGTAGCAATACAAAGTTATACAGACTCTAATCTAGATGTTGTTGATGTGATCGATTCTTATCAAGTGGTGATGATAAGCTTTTAGGGTTGTTATCTTCAATCTTCTAGTTATTTTCTAGCTTATCCTTAATAAATTGTATACGGGAAGGAAATTCCTACTATCAAATACTACCTTTTTTTTAAGCTCACTTCAACCAAAAAATGTAATTTTATCCAAATAAAATAATTAACCATCTAGATTCATAGTTCACTCCATCTAAAAGCTTGACATGTTAAATGGAGAATGCATTTACTATTTAAATTTAATCTTCAACATGCTCTTTACTTGTAGGCCGCCCATCGAATTCATTTTTTATCGTACACATTGTTGATAAATAGGTGACGATGATAGTTGAATACACTCTAATCACCCAGTCTAAAAGCTAAATTTGTTGGAGAGATGAGACATTTATTTATTTAACTATAGTCTTCGATGGAAAGTAAGTGAAATATTTATTTATTTATTTATTTTATTCTTGTATTTTCTTTGTCGGTGGTAGCCTAAACCAGGGGCAGATGGGAAACCCCCTGTTGATAGAACTAAAGCCATAAGTGGAGAGAAGCTGCTTAGGAACATCATGTTGGATAACAAGATTGAGCTCTATGCAGCATATGTAAGTTTAATTAGCACATTAGTCAGTTTTTATATTTTTCCTAGCTTGCAAATTCCATATTGGGTCATTCTGCAATATGTCAACTATCGTTGGGAATCGATAATTTTGCCAGAGAAAAAAAAAAACGAAAGAAAGAAAGAAAGAACATCAAGTGATCTTTGTGCTATTGAATACCCATTTTTTGTTCATTCTCATGATAGAATAAATCTATAAATAAAAGTGTGGATTGACCTCTAGCACCTTAGTTTCAATATGCACCGTTTTTGCATTTAAGTTGAGAGCTGACCTATGATGCTAATTAACTGTGAATCCTGTATCAATATCACTGTCCTGTTTTCTGTCTTAATAAAGAAAAGTACGGTGGCTAGTGATCGACCAAAACTATTATTTGCATATAATGGTAGAGAATGAACGAAAATCTTGAAATGTACAAATATTTGGCTTCTTATTTGTAAGATGTGTATGTTAGTTACTAATATGATATTCATCTGAAAATAAACACTTGACTGACTAAAACTTGTAGAGAAAGGTGGGATGGAATAGGCTCCAATCCTTACCAACTGTAGGAAAACTTGAAGCCCCAGTGAAAAAAAGATTATGGATTGAACAGTATATCCATAATGTGCTTCATCATGCATTTCTTTTCTCCTGAAGTTCTGGACGCAAGTTCTTATTCAGTAATCCCAGCTCAAATTTTATATAAATACATACAAGATTCTGTCCGATTACCAGTTTCTTTTGCTAGATGGTCTGTACCTCCTAAAATAGGTCCATACTAGTAATTTAGAGGGACTGACAAAGTCTATATGTAAAAAGGCAAAATGGTGTAGAATATAATTGTTTTAAATATTGTTGAAATGCTGGGAATTTTTGTTGAAGATTGAATCCCTTCAACCTGAGTTCCAATAATTCCCTCGTTTGTTTCTTATATCCATTTTGTCCTATCTTAAATGCGAGTTTTTTTCTGTTTGATAGGGGAAGGTAATGAATTGTGGAGGCGGTGGAAGCTGCGGCACTTGTATTGTAGAGGTAAATAATAGCTTTGTTTCCACTCTGTTTTCCTCTAAAACTTATAGAGGTATGGCTTTCACAGTGTTCACTAACTCAGAGCTCCTACAAAATGTTATAAATGGCTTTATATATTTGGCACAAAGAGGGAGAATAATGCAATAAAGTCTTGTGCGTGCCACTTTAGGTCAGGGGTTTTATGTCTACCAAGACTATCGAAAGGCATTATTATATTTTTTCTTTATTTGGGCCAGGGCAGGGGTTGGTAGTGGCTGATGGCTGAAAGTAATTTTAAACGAGAATTTATATAGTTGCCAAACATCTCATAGATGTTTTATGCGTATTAAGTTTTATATCATCTTATAAGCATATCATTTTCTCTCTTTCAGATCATCGATGGAAAGGATCTCCTAAATGAGAGAACGAACACAGAACTCAGATATTTAAAAAAGGCATGGCTCCTGACACCCTTCTCTCATATTTTCTCAAGTTTGTATACGAGTTTCCTAATCTTATGTTACTTCATGTTTGTTTTCTTAACATGATACTACCGTTCAATGTTACACTAAAATTTGTCTTCAAATTATAAGGTGGTAATAACATTAGATGATGAAAGCCAGACATAAGCATTGTCTAAATTCCAATGCTTTGTATGTCAAGAGTTGCACCGGTATAGACACTGTAATTTCTTAATGTCAATGAAAATTGCTTTGTGCAGAAACCAGAGTCTTGGAGGTTAGCTTGCCAAACTATAGTTGGAAATAAAGAAAATTCCGGAAAGGTACGTTGGTTACAGCGATATTGTTTGACATTTTTACGATCTCAAGATTGTGATCTCTGAATACGGACATTTCAATTAGAGCAGCGTGTTCTTGTTCGACACATGTCGGATACCGACACTCCTCGGACGCTCTACCATAGTCATATTTCTCTCTTTGTCAGAAATATTATATATATTTAAACTAAAATTATTATTACATAACAAATAGGTACTTATATTTAAAAAAACTTCAACAAGAAAATTAATTACAATTATAAATTAAGTTTATATTATATAAATAAAGAATTTTAAAGAATTTAATCAGCATGTCGGCGATGTGTTAAGTGAGTATTTTTTTAAAAAATCGTGTGTTGGCGTATCCTACACATGTCCGTGTCGGTGCATGACTATAGAGTGCCATCTTATAACTACCTAATAAACTCTACCAAACATGCTTTATAGGTCTGTGAGGAGATCGGCTCGTATTTATGGCTTTTGTTGTTGACAGTGTCATTCAACAGTTTAACTACCAATTCTTGAAAAAATGGAGCAACATTAATTTCAGTTTTTCTCATTGCAGGTAGTGGTCCAAAGGTTGCCTCAACGGAAAAAATGATTAGGTAGAGATTATTAATTACGTCCCAAGAGAGTTGGCGTCGAAAGAAATCCGAGCATCGTCATAGCATGGCTTCAAGTAAGTTCTTATAATCACGTTAATGTAAATGGATCGTTAGAAGATTAAATGGCTTCAACTATCAGAAATGTGTTTAATGTTCTGATTCTCGCCTCGTGAAGGAAAAGGTACAAGCTTATGTTTATGAGCTCCCATGAACAACTTAAAGCATTTGTTCATTAGCTGTATCTCGTTCTTCTGTTTATCAGTAAGTATAAAACTGATGGATCCTTAATTCTGAGTTGAGCTTAACTTGAGATCAAAATTGTATTTTAAATTTTTCTCGGAATAACATTTGGTCGGCATTTTAAATTATGCTTTTCTTTAAGTTTCAACTCGATTTCATTATTCTGGTGAAGAACCTAATCCGTTGACCCCCAAATATTGATGCGATATTTGACTCACCAAGCGAGCAAGCTTGCGCTCGTCTTTTATTTTTTATTTTTTATTTGAACTTACAATTGTACTTTCACTTCTCGAAGTATAATGCACAGGTAAATTAATAAGGAAATTGTAAATGTGAAAATTTACATTTTGTTGAAAGAATTATGGAGTTGTAAAAACTTTCCGCTTTTATCCGGACTTGAGATTAGCTACAAGAGGCAAAGTTAAACTTGAACATGAATGAGCATTTGAGTATACAATTTAATAAAAATAAATGAATTGTCAGTGTATAATAATAAATATAAAAGTATCCCAAAAGATCTGATACGGTTATAATTGATGAAAATCTTTAGTAATTGCACTAGTTTTCTTTTAGTTTGCATTTTGTCATCTTTGAAAAACTTTAGAATCTCAAATCCGATATATATCTGAGCCTCTAATGATTTTCCATTCAGTGAAGTGTGTTTTGGGATTGTATAATGTTATATTGTAATATTTCCCCGTGAAAATTTCTTGTACTTTAGATTTTGCAATGTGATTGAATTGTTATCAACTAGTACACAAATTACTAAAAAACAATACGTGTGTTAATATATAACATGAAAAACAAATACTACATCGTCCATCGCAACTTCGAAAATGAAAATACAAATGAAAAAAAAAAAAAAAAAAATCCATTCCGACATTTGCTTCCAATCTTGGTCATGCCAACATTGTTTGCATTGTAAATCTCTTTCATCTTTATGTGCAACTTATCAAATTCATCCAACAGAAAGGTGTTGCGAGCATCTGTTCAAGATGCGTCATCGATTAATAAAGAAGTCTTATATGACAGCATTCCATGTCCAAGTTACAAAATAACTACTAGTGTTGTAGGTTGTGTCGAACACCACGATATTGTCGAAGAAGGCAATGAACTTCTTGACTCCGAATCAGCCCAAAAAAATCGAACCAACTAACTGTCCAAGCTCTCGAAATCAAAATAAAGATTCGGCCTTTTCTCTTTCTCAAATTTGAAACACTCGATTAGATCTTCTGCATCGTGACCACTTTGTTCCGCTCGTATATTCCTTTCATGATTCCTGATATCTCTGTCTACACACCCAATCGACGAAGGACTGTCTGAATCTATCTCCAAAAGTCTCAACTCCTTTCATGATTCCTGATATGTTATTTGATCACATATTACCATAAAATTGATATATTTTACTAAATAATCAAATTAATTGAAAAAAAATGTCTTAAAACTATTTTTTAATTTTTTAAATCAAGCGCGTTTTCTAGTTTTTTATTTTGAGAAAATGTTTTTCAAAATGACAAACCAAACGCATTTTTTGTAATCTTAAAATAATCACTCAAAACAGAAAACAGAAATGAGTTCAAAACTGAAAATTGGAAACAGAACCACAAATCAAATGCACCCTTAGACATTAAAAAACTATTTTCTTCCCAAAAATACCATATTAACACCCCAACTAAGGATCAATTTTAAAGAAGTCTCACCCACCCTATGAAAATGTAAATCATATCTAATGTAAGTAAGAAAACTCATGAATTAATGCCTAATTATATTATAATATAACACTAACAAGGCAAGAGATTGAAACTGAGAATTAAAAAAAAAACGATATCAAATATTAGAATTTTGTAATGTAAATTATGTATTGATACTCGTAATTAGGGCTGTCAATGGATTG
>CAIGRT010193470.1:0-13253 GCA_903798405.1 Fraxinus platypoda | reverse complement strand
TCTCCAAAAGTCATTAAAATTTGAATACCCAAAGACTTATAAAAACTTTTGAAAACTTTTAATGAAATGTATCGTGACTTTTAGAAATTTTTTTAAAAAAATCTATAAAAGTTTTAATTGAATACATTGGTACTTTTAGAGAATCTCCAAAAATTTGCATTAAATATTCTTAAACTTTTTAAATTCTAAAAAATTCTTAAAAGTCTCAATTGAATATACCCATTTAGGTAGAAGAGCTTTTGAAAAAAGTTGGTTCAATGCGATTTTCTTTAAAAACACTTTCGGAATAGGAATTTTTTTTTAAAATTAATTTTTAAATAAAAATTAAGGTAATTTTAACCAAAAGGCCAAAATAAAAATAAAAATCGCGCCAAACACAAAAACAATTTGTAGTGGAGTGGTGGTGTTAGTTACGTTTTGTGACACTAGATAGATAGAAGAGGACTGTCTAGTCATAAAAGTATAAAGAACAAAGCAAATGCACCACACACCCCTCTCTCTCTCTCTCTACATTCATATCCCACCACCACTCCACCACCAACCACACGGACACGGTTCATACCTTCCGCCGTTGGTCTCCTATCATATCAGCGTCCGGCAAGTCTTGCTCTAACTTTTAGCCCTTTCATTTTCTTAATTTTTTTTTAACCTTTTAGTTGCTGCTGTTTATTCTGATACGAAATCGATTTGAGTATTATTAATTATTCAACTTGGGAAAGATCGAGGCTAGTTAGAGCGGATTTCTCTATGTGGTTGCTTTGAATTGTAACCATAGATGCTCAGGAATACTGTTTCTCGATTTTTGGGGTCGTATAGAGGATGATTACCCTAATTGGGGGCTTAATACTTGAAGAGTTTGTATTCCGATTTGATTCCGGATACGATTTAAGCTTCTGGGTTGGGCTTTTATGCTTTTAGATTTTTGTTGAGGTTATTGGTTGTTAATTTATGGAAACCAGAATTGGAAGTGAAGCTCAACTTTATTACGGTCTGCCTTCCACGGATTTGAGGACAGTGGGGAAGAAAAGTATGGAATGGTATCCCAATGATTGGAAATGGGATGGGCATCTATTCGTTGCTTCTCGAGTCAATCCCAATCCTTCTAATTACCAGGACAGGCAGTTTTTTCCACTTGAAAGTGGAATTAGTACAACTAGGGATTCTTCTAACGGTTCCTCCTCTTGCTCCGAAGAATTAACGGCTGAGAAAGAAAAGAGGGAATTGGAGAAGAGAAGGAAACTTGTCTTAGTTGAAGATGATAATTTGGCAGATGAGGGCAGCAATCTTATGCTAAAACTCGGGGGCCAAGGCTATCCAATGATAGAGAGGAACACGGGGAATGGGGATGGAATATCTGGGAAGAAGACTAAGTTGGCTGGAGCTACCACAAAACGTGCACTTTGCCAGGTCGAGGACTGTGGGGCTGATTTGAGTAAGGCCAAAGATTATCACAGACGGCACAAGGTTTGTGAGAAGCATTCGAAGGCTAATAGGGCACTTGTTGGGAATCAAATGCAACGATTCTGCCAGCAGTGTAGCAGGTAGATCCTAACCCTTCACTTGCTTCTCTGTGTGGTTGTATTTACCAAGTCATGTAGCATTATCTTGGGGAATCTGTTAGGTTATTAGCAGATGCTGATAATTTATGTTGAGCATCCCTTTGCCCCAGAATTGACTTTTACTAAATCATAGGTTTTTCATTCTGCATTATCAGAGTCAAATGCTGGTGGCATTTTGACTTAGGGTAATGCATTCTGTGAAGTTATGAAGTTATAATTCTGCATGATTTTAATCTGAGCATAGTCATACTATCTGTCTCAAATCTCAAGTGATTTCTTTTCCCTATATTTTACACAAATTTGCAGGTTTCATGCACTTCAAGAGTTTGATGAAGGAAAACGCAGTTGCCGTAGACGTTTAGCTGGCCACAATAGGAGGAGGAGGAAATCTCAACCTGACAATGTTAACAATAACAATCTCTTTAATGATAACCAGGCGAGTGGTCATCTATTGATGACCTTACTGAAGATACTCTCCAACTTGCATTGTAAGTAAATGGTGTTTGTCTTGTTAAAACATGGCAATGGCACATAAAATTATTGATCATCATTTTGCCTTCTAAGCGACAACTGCAATTAATTTGTTCTGGGTTCCATGAGTTGCAGCCAATAGATCAAACCAGAAAGATGATCAGGATATGTTGTCTCATCTGCTACACAGCCTTGCTAGCAAGAGATCTTTGCATGGGGAAACAGGCATCTCTGGATGTCCAAAGGAATCCCAGAACTTGCCGGACTATCTCCCTTCTTTAGGAAATTCAGAATTTGTGCATGCCTTGCTCTCGAACGATTCTCAAGGCAAAAGACCTGGAGAACAGCTTAGTACAATTCCTGCCGATGAAATGCTGACGAAGGATGAGAATCTACGAGACACAAATCCTCAAAAACAAGGCGTTACGTTCCCCAACCATGGTAGTTCTGCAGTTGATGCAGAAGGCAAGGACTTTTCTGCTGGGAGAAGCAAACTGAATAATTTTGATTTGAATGATGTTTATGTTGATTCTGATGATGGCATGGAGGATGTAGAAAGATCACCCGTCCCTGTGGATCTGGGTACCAGTTCTATTGAGTTTCCTTTATGGGTGCAAGAATCGCATCAGTCAAGTCCTCCTCAGACAAGTGGAAATTCAGATTCAGGATCTGCCCAGTCTCCTTCCAGTTCCCGTGGGGATGCCCAGGTATATTTTACTATGCTATTTAACTCAATTGGGTATGTTCAATGTTATTTGCGGTCTTTCTTTTACAAATATTGTACCTTAAAGCAAGGAATGACCTATAAGCGTCATAGTATAACACTAGAATTCCAATGTCACAAGGAAGTTTGACTCAGATTTTCTATAATTAGGTGATCACGTGTTATTAGGGGACCACACTTTGTTAGGTGACTCCTAAAAGTTCGTGGGTATACGAACTTTTTCACTCGTATCTTTCATGCTGAACTGTCTTTAACTTCCCATCCAGACACATTTTATTGCAGTTCCTGTTAGATGTTCCAATAGTCAGAATGAATCAATACATCAGCAATGAAAAACCATTCAGATCAACAAGTCATCTACTTTAAATATAACGTGCCTATCTACGATGTGTTCACTTATTTTTTTGATTTATCACTCATAGGTTTCTAGAGGTTTTCTAAACTTGGATTCTCTGAGCCTCTAAGTTTGATGCCTTGTGGTTGTTGTTTGAGTGGACAATCCCTACAACACTAATTCTTAGACATATCCCGTAAGTTATCCTAAAATTTTCAGATGAACTTTGCCGTAGTGGGGCAAGACATTACCTACATCCAACAAGAAGTTAAGTTCCAATAAATTGGAGGTCAGTCTACATCTCTTGACAGGTTCAACAAAATCCAATCTTTTGCGACCACCTCTATAGGCTATGTTAAGTTTGTTGTACACCATCTCTCTTTTAATTTGTTCTATTGGATGGTAACTCTTTTGTGAATTAAAGATTATAAAGTGTACATATTGCATGCCCCTACCATCTAAAATATCCTTTCATTAATTATCTCTAGTTGGTACTATGTCCACTTGATCTATTGTGTCTATTTAAGTATTCTCATACCTTAAGATCCTATTTTGTTACTGTCCTTTTATGGGCATTTTGTCCTTTAACAACCTAACAATCAATATCTTAAAGCATAGCTGATCTAACTAGTGTTTCATATAAATTGCTTTTACTGGATTGGTTTTTTCCATCACTTGAAATACCAGTAGCCGCTATCAATTTCTTTTGACCTTCTATAATCCTATGCATTCAAGTTTTCCTTCATTAATAATTGAATGTAAATAGCTAAAATTCTCAAACTTGCATATATCAAAAGATTCAAAAACCTTCGCTTGCATTTTTTTGTTGATGATTTAGCCAAGTTATTTTCAATTTTTCTATTATGTGAAATTTAAAACTACCTACTAACTTCTTTTAAGTCTTAGTTATTTATCAGCTGAGCTTATGAATTTTTCTTGTTTTAATTCTTGATCTATATGTGAAGAAAGAAATTATTTGTAGAAATTAATATTTTTCTTGGAGATGCCACTAAAATAATTCTTATCTTGTTTCTACATATGTCCTATTTTAATATTTTCCGATCATTTTGTGTCACTAAAGAGCCGAACAGATCGCATTGTTTTCAAACTGTTTGGAAAGGAGCCCAGTGATTTTCCCATCATTTTACGAGCACAGGTATTTTTGAACTTTTGTTTGTTTGGATATCCAGCTTTGCCATCTCTCTTTTCTTAGAAAGTTTAACAAAGTGAAAATTTTGTATTTCCAGATATTTGATTGGTTATCCCACAGTCCTACGGACATAGAGAGCTATATAAGGCCTGGTTGTATCATTTTAACGATATATCTTCGTCTATCTGAGTCTGCATGGGAGGAGGTATGCTTGTTTTTCAAGATAACATGAATGTGAAATTGTTGTTCTGTATTCATGGACAAACCTCCTTAAGTTGTGCTTTAAAAACAACCTCCTTAATTTGTCAAACTCCAATTGCTTTGTGCAGCTCTGTTGTGATTTGGGCTCCAATTTGAGTAGACTTCTGGATTTCTGTCACGATGTCACTTTCTGGAGTACAGGATGGATTTATGTCAGGGTGCAGAATCAAATAGCATTTATATACAATGGTAGTTATTATTATGATTCTAGAAAAAACATTCTGTAATATGTCACGTTTTCTGTTGCTACTTTGCAACAACAGTTCTTTGTGGAAGATTAATCGCTATGAATATTCCTATTCTGCAGGTCAGGTTGTTGTGGACACATCTTTACCTTTCAAGAGTAGTAATTATAGTACAATTATGAGTGTCAAACCTATTGCTATTACATCATCTGAGAGAGCTCAATTTGTTGTTAAAGGCTTTAATTTATCGCGACCCTCCACGAGGTATGCATCATGATTTGCTGTATGGTAATATTTTCTTGTTGATTTTGTGAATGTAAATGTTAGATAGATTCTGTTCTCATTTCCCTCCATAAGATTCTGAAATTCTTGGTCATAATCACAGAAATGTCATCACAATGTTGAACATTTGTTGTCAGGATACTCTGCTCACTAGAAGGTAATTATCTGGAAGCTAACAGTGAGATAGTGGAACACGAAGGTGGCTTAGAGGGGCATGATGTTCAATATGTGAACTTTGCCTGTTCAATTCCTGCTGTTAATGGAAGAGGATTCCTTGAGGTAATGCTTTATTCTGCCTATAGCACATTGTTCCTCATGGAAGTAGCACATTGAACATTTTTATAACATGTCAAATTTGGGAATGTTGGTAACGTGGTACAAATTAAAAATTGTTATAAAGCATGGCGGTTGGGAATAATTCTGCCTGATGTTAACCCCTATTAAAGTTTTGTATGATATAGCTTGGTTACATGAGAAATGCATGCTATGGCATGGTAGCCATGAAATAATCTGGGCAATGGGCTAATTCTGTGGGATGTAGACTTGCATGCAATGGCATGGTAGCTATGAGCACCAGTATGGCTGCATTCCTGGAGTGTTATGCTAGAGTTTTGTGCACCACATATACATGTATTGCTTCCTAATTCAGAAATCCATTGAAAATTTTCCACTCGCTAACCTCCAAATCTTTTCTAAATTTATCCAGGTTGAGGATCATTGTCTTGGCAGCAGCAGCTTCTTTCCTTTCTTAGTTGCTGAGGACGATGTTTGCTCTGAGATGCGTATGCTTGAAGGAGAAATAGAGTTGACCGAGACAGATGATTTCCAGCTAGAAACTGGGAAATTAGAAGCACGGAAACAAGTCATGGATTTCATACATGAAATGGGATGGCTTCTCCATAGAAATAATTTGAAGTCCAGATTGGGGCACTCGGATCCTAAATCAGACTGTTTTCCTTTTAAACGGTTCAAGTACCTTGTGGAGTTCTCTGTCGACCGTGATTGGTGTGCTGTTATAAAAAAACTTCTTGGCATTCTTTTCAATGGAACAGTGGGTGCTGTAGAGCAGCCTATCTTGAAGTTTGCGCTATATGAGATGGGTCTCCTACACCGAGCTGTGCGAAGAAATTCAAGATCTCTGGTGGAGATGCTATTAAAATATGTTCCAGAAAGAGTAGCAGATGAACTAAGTTTGCAATACAACTCCCTTGTTGAGAGTGACGAGATTTTCTTGTTTAGACCTGATGTTGTGGGACCTGCAGGTCTGACACCTCTTCACATTGCAGCTGGTAGGGATGGATCTGAGGATATATTGGATGCCTTGACTTGTGATCCCGGAAAGGTAATCATTTTTCCCCTCCCAATTATAATGTTAAGCTTGAAGAGTATAAATTTAGCCATTTCATTTGCATGCGCTGCATGTTAGGAGGCCTCTTCTTTGCTTGCACAGCCTTTTGATAAGTTTTGCAAAATAATTATTTCGCCCCGGCCTACTAAAATTGATTATCAGTTGTATGTATGAACTAAGACTAGCCTAATTTTGCCATTCTAGACTTGTAGTTAAATGAGATCCATTTAGTCTACTATATGAATTTTAAAATATGCTCATGTGGCCTGATTTAGGTGGGAATTGAAGCATGGAAGAATGCCCGTGACAGCACAGGATTCACGCCTGAAGATTATGCTCGACTGAGAGGACACTACTCTTACATACACCTTGTTCAGAGGAAAATTACCAAAAATGTTTCTGGGCACGTGGTTGTTGACATTTCTGACAATTGTTCAGATAGCAGTGTGAACCAAAAGAAAAATGAAGGGGCGGCCACTGGTTTTGAGATTGGAATGTCCAAAAGAAGAAGTGTTCCGCGTTCCTGTGGTATTTGTGATCAGGAATTGGTTTACAGAAGCAGCAGTCGAACTTTGCTTTATAAGCCTGCAATGCTCTCAATGGTAGCCATAGCGGCTGTATGTGTTTGTGTAGCCCTTCTTTTCAAAAGCTCGTTCAGGTGGGAGATGTTGGAATATGGTTCCAGCTGAGAGCAACATGAAAATAAGTGATTATAGTTGACTGTAGAGCCGACACATTTACTGGAGAGCTCTTTTGGTATTGACCTATTATTATTTATATGATGCTTCATCAAGATTGTGATTTTCTTTCTGGATAAATGAAATAAATTACTTGTTAAATTAAGGGTTGAATGTGAGATTTGTCTTCACATTTTAATTGTATGTTCGTGATGTGAGAAACATTTGAGATAGTTGAGTCAAAAGTATAAGGCTTGGAACTGAAGGAATTACAATTTTTTTTTTCGGGGAAAATGTTTAGGACTTCTATAATTTAGGGTATATTTGGGAAAGTGTTTATAAGTAGGGATAATTTAGTGGATCCTATGAAATGTATATCTATAAAAAGTGATTTGAGTAAAGTATTTATAGACATCTAAAAATACGAGTCAAACATAGGCATAATATCACATGTGGTAATGCCTAAATTCTACTAGTATAAAATAATAGCATGAATCATAAAAAGATTAAAGAATTTTCTTTTCTTTTTTCTTCTGAACTCTCTCTCTCTCTCTCTGGTTAAATTAGCGTTGACAATAAAGGTGTTATACTTTTTAACTCTTCTAAAGTTTGGGTGAGTGCATTTAAACGACTTTATGACGGTTACCATAGCAATGTACTTTTATGACCTAAATGTAAATTTTTGAAACAAGGGCAAAAACAATAAAAAAGAATGCGGTGAGCGTGGATCGAACACGCGACCTTCAGATCTTCAGTCTGACGCTCTCCCAACTGAGCTATCCCCGCTTGATTTTTTTATTTTCTTTTTAATAATATAAATATAATTACGTATTTTATATTTCCTCCTAACCTCGAATATCGCAGTTTTCATTGTTTGTTTACTATCACCCAAAGAAGTCCAATCTCTCTCTCTCTCTCTCTCTCTCTCTCTGTGCAAATTTTGATCGGGGGCGCGGCGACGGCAAGACTCAGCCATTCAAAAAACAACAATTCTCTTTAGGTTTCTACAATTTGTTGTTACCTTTTTCTGATTTTTAGTTTCTTTTTTCCTGTTAATCAAAATTGCAGAAAGAATGATAATTATTGTTAAAATTGATATGGAATGAAGTGATTTTCATTATTGAATATACATTACATTGGTGTACATAATATATGCAGAATTTGTTATGTAAGGAAATAAAACTAATCTAGGACAAAATATGCTATTAAGGAAAAAATCTTCTATGATAAAATCAAATTTCAATAATCATGGTTAATATTCCCTCTCAAGTTGGAGCATGAAGGTCCGTAATGCCTAACTTGCAAGTGAAATGATGAAAAAGGTCATTTCCAAGAGCCTTAGTGAAGTTATCAGTCAGTTGCAACTTGGTAGAGACATGTGTAGGAAGGAGGAACCCAGAAAGATATTTCTCACGGACAAAATGACAATCTATTTCAATATGTTTGGTTCGCTCATGAAAAACAGGATTGCGGGTGATGTGGAGGGCAGCCTCATTGTCACAATAGAGCAATATATATTGCGGGTGGACAACAACGAGGTCACGCAAAAGAGATTTGAGCCAAACAAGTTCACAAGTTTCCATCGCCATTGCACGATATTCAGCTTCGACAGAAGATCGTGAAACAATCGTCTGGTTCTTTGTACGCCGAGAAATGGGACTAGTGCCAAGAGTGACAAAAAAACAGTCGTGGAACGACGAGTGGTTGGACAACTGGCCCAATTAGAGTCAGAGTATCCTGAGAGCCTGAGATCACTCTGGATGGAATAAAATAGGCCATGTCCTAGAGAGCCTTTCACATAACGGAGAATATGAAGTGCATCTCAATGATGTGAATCACGAGGGTTCTGCATGAATTGGCTCAGCATATGTACAGAGAATGAGATGTCTGGGCGAGTAATAGTAAGATACAGAAGAAAGTAGAGTGACATCATCAGGGGTAAGCTTCAAATTATGATTCATGGGAAAAGAAATAGGTCATGAACCCAAAATACCAGAGTTGGCAAGGATGTCAAGAGTATACTTTCTCTGATTAATGAAAATTCCAAGTGGTGACCGAGCAATTTCAAGACCAAGAAAATATTTCATGGTGCCTAAATCCTTGATCTTGAACCTGTCATCAAGCAATGATTTGAGAAGAGTGATAGCAGAGAGATCGTTCCCTGCAACCAAGATGTCATCAACATAAACGAGGACAACAGTGAAAGAAGAACCAATAGTACGAGTAAAAATGGAGTGATCAGCTGTAGATTGAGCAAAATTTTCTGACAACAATACAGAGGACAGTTTGGAGTACCAATTGTGCGAAGCCTGCTTAAGACCATAAAGAGATTTAAGCAGACCACAAACACGAGTCTCCCATTCTCGACCATATCCGGGATGAAGGGTCATATAGACCTCCCCCGCCAAATCTCCATGAAGAAATACATTGTTGACATCAAGATGACGAAGATGCCAATGTCGTGCTGCTGCAATTGCCAAGACACAACGAACAACAAGAAGTTTGGCTACAGGAGTAAAGGTGTCATGATAATCAAGGCTCTCAACCAGAGTATAACCCTTGGCCACCAACCGAGCTTTATATCTCTCAATGGAACCATCTGCATGGAGTTTAGTTTTGAAGACCCACTTATAACCGATGGATTTTTTGTCTGGATGAAGAGGTGTAAGGAGCCAAGTATTATTAGACTCAAGTGCCCAAATCTCAGCCTGCATAGCATCACACCAGTGGGAATGTTTAACAACTTGAGAGTATCGAGCAGGGTCAGAGGCTTGTGATAAAGCAAATAAAAAGGAAAAATGATTCACAGAAAAATTATGATATGAGACAAAATGTGAAATGGGGTGAGTCGTACCTGAAGATGTGACTGGAGTGGTGTAAGCCGTAACAGAGGAGGTTGATGGTAAAGTAGGACAAACATAATAAGCAAGGTGAGCAGGATGGTGTATAGTGCAACGAGGACGAGTGGGAGGAGGCACATGGAGGGGTTCTTGAGAAGAGGAAATTTGTGGTAGAATAGGAGGATCAGGAACAGGAAGGGGTAAGACAAGGGGCGAGGTGGAAGGTTGAGATAAAATTTTGAAGGGAAAAAATGTTCGAGAAAGGTGACGACTCGAGAGATGATAATCCGTTTGTGTTCTAAGTCATAAACCCGATATGCACTATGAGTGGAAGGGTAACCTAAAAAAACACATCGACAAGCATGATGTTGAAACTTATCATGGTGAACAGAAGTAATGTGAGCCTAGTAAAAGCAGCCGAATACACGCAAATGATCATAGCGAGGTGTGTGTCTGTAAAAACGTTTAAAATGAGAAATATTGTTTAGAGAAGATGACGAGATGCGATTTATGAGATAAGAAACAGTGAGCACACATTCTCCCCAAAAAGTAAGAGGAAGGTTAGCCTGAAAACGGAGGCAGCGAGCCACATTCAAAATATAGCGATGTTTTCGTTCAGCAACACCATTCTGTTGAGGTGTCTCCACGCAAGTGTGTTCCTGAATAGTGCCCTGTTCAGAAGAAAAAATTTGGGTGCTGCGAGCAAGAAACTCTTGACCATTATCACTGCGTATGTGACGTATTTTGAAGTTAAATTGAGTGTGAATCATGGCAAAAAAATTTACACAGACAACATAAGGTTTCGGATTTAAAATGCATTAAATACAGCCATGTGACTTGAGTGTATTCATCAACTATTACTAAAAAATAATGTGCAACCGAGAGAGAAGCGGTATGATAACCGCCCCAAATATCACAAAAAATGCGTTCAAAAGGCATCAAGCTTTTATTTGCAACTAATTGGAAAGGTAATCGAGTGTCTTTTCCACGGTTACATGCATCACAATGTTCAATAATTTGAGGACGAGAAATAAAATGTGAAACATTATATAAGGAGGGGTGACCCAAACGTTGATGCCATGTATTAAATGAAATACGATTAGAGGATTAGAGTGCAGTTGCTGGAGCCTGCTTGAAATAATATAATATGTTACGTTCATCACCCGTCCCAATCAGCATCTTCGTGGTTAGGTCCTAAAATGTGTAAAAATTGGGAAAAAAAATTAAGCAACACAATTGAGCGATTTTTTTAGTTGACTAACCACCGATAACAAAATAAATTTAAAATCAGGAATTGATAAGACATTAGAAAGGAAGAGACGAGGGGATAAATTAATATCACCCGTACTCGATACAGGAGTCTGTGAACTTGTGGGAAGACAAACAAAAAAATGGACTAACGGTGTTATTAGAATTATTTAGGGGTAAATTAGTAATGTGGTGTGTGGTACCACTATCAATTACCCACTGGTCACTACCAAGGAAAGGAACAGGGGCGGAACCTGTAAAGGAGATGGCTGGGTGTTTGAGAAGTTCCATCAATTGAGTATACTGATCGGTGGAGAGGCTAGGAATTCCATTCACGGTTGAGGATAAGCAGAGACCTGATGAACAGCCGGCGAGGAAGAAGCTGATGTGTTGCGTTTGTTCTTGGACGGCCACCACTCCGGGTACCCAATAATTTCAAAACACTTGTTCTGTTGGTGGCCCAGTTTACCACATGCTTCACAGAGAGGTGTCCCAGCAGAACATATACGGTGGGTGCGAGATGTTGTCGTTGGCAGCATGGAGGAGCGGGCGATTAGGGCTGAAGCATCCAATTGAGATGGGGTTAATTGGACCAATCGCTAGGTTTCTTCTTGATGGAGAATGGCATAACAGTGACCAATTGAAGGGAGTGGGTCTGTAGCCAAAATTTGGGATCAAAGTTGTTGGAAGCTCTCGTTAAGGTCCATGAGGAATTGATAAACCTGATCGGTCTCTTGAAGTTCAGCGATGGATTTAGAGGCACCACATGTACATGGATTGGCCGGTTGTAAGGAGGCTAGTTCATTCCATAACTCCTTCAACTTCCCATAATATGCTGTGACTGATTGTTGTTCTTGGTGAAAATTGGCTAAATCCTGTTTTAGTTGAAAAATTTTGATTCGGTTGCTTTGTTGAAAACGAGTTTCTAGCTCCACCGACAAGTCTTTCGATGTAGCATAGTAAAGGAGGTTGCCCCTAAGTGATCGATCAATTGAGTGTAGAAGCCATGACATTATCATATCATAGCACCAATCCCAAAGTAGTGCTGCAGCAGTGTCATCGATAGGGTGTTTAATGGTGCCAAGAACAAAGCCTAACTTGTTCTTGGCATTCAATGCACGAGTAATTGCTCGGTGCCACGCCATTTAGTTGTCGCCATTAAGAGGTGTATCAACAAGAAATTGGTTTAGTTGATTGGATGGGTGCAGGAAGTATGGAGATGATGCATCTATGAGGTATTTGTTGGCATCCAAGGCAGGGAGAGAAGCAGATTCAGTCATGGCAGAACATAGGTAATGAATTGAAACCTAATGCTCTAATACCATGTTAAAATTGATATGGAATGAAGTGATTTTCATTATTGAATATACATTACATTGGTGTATATAATACATTCCGAATTTGTTATGTAAGGAAATAAAACTAATCTAGGACAAAATATGCTATTAATGAAAAAATCTTCTATGATAAAATCAAATCTCAATAATCACGGTTAATAATTATTGTATAATGCAAAGGAAAGACACGAAGAATCACATGATATCATTTTCAATTATCGTGATCGTGTACCCGTGAGTTCGTTCATATTATTATTATCGTTTTCTTTTAGTTCTTGGGTTTGATTTATATTGAAATGTTTGTGCTTGGAGATAAACAAACTGGACTTTGCAAAGAAATAGTCTCTGATTCTTTGTAAACTTTGATTAATTTCTTGAACTCCTGTTTGTGATGATTGAGCTATTTCTCAATCAAAAACTGAACTGAAAACACAAAAGTTTAAATAAGCGATCAAGAAGTTCCAGAAATGAAGAGAACTGAAGAAGAAAGGGTTCACCAAGTGATATAAGTCCTACATGAATCTACACACCCTTTAATTTGAATNATGTTTATGATCAAAAGGGTACACCAAGTGATATAAGTCCTAATGAGCTACACCTTCTACGTTTCATATTAAAGTATGGTCAATGAAGTGATATTCAGGGACGGAGCCATTCAACTTTGTAAATTTACCCTACAATGGTTAGTTCCTAGTCCAGTTCAGCATCCCATGGTTGATTTCCTATAAAGTAATTGAAATCAAAGGCTTCCTTTGCCTCCGCAATGGTTAGAGAAACGGAATCCCCAGGTTGTATTGAAATATAGTGTAATGACCCAAATTTTTATCTTTGGAATCA
>CAIGRT010193456.1:0-13137 GCA_903798405.1 Fraxinus platypoda | reverse complement strand
TTTTGATTTCAGAATATGATTAATTTATTTATGTGTTTTATTGTAAGGTTTGAATTAAAGAATGATAGGCGTTCAAGATTGGAAATTGATGAATCCATATTCATATGTTCGAAGTCGGTAATTCACTAATTTGTCTTCTCAAATTAGATTACAGTAAGTCGAATGATATTTCGATTTGACACATATTAACGGCGTGTTCTTGATGAATATAATATGCACATTATCGGTGTAAAATCTCCTATAGTACTATCAACCATGCATTATCACGACATTTCAGAGAGAAGCACATTGTTTCCAATATGAAAGGCTTTCCACACTCTTCTGCTTTTCTCTACTCACTTGTATCAATCTTTTTATCGTTATAATTGCATTTTTTATGGATCTTAAGACTAAGTTGTTGACAGGGGAGCTCTTAAAATCAACAACGGCTGTCGAGTGTTTTGGCTGGTTGAAACTTGAAAAGATTTTGAAGAAGAATCCAAGACCATGAGTGCCCAGAATTATCATTTGAAGAGTCTGAGACGAGTCAACTCATCAGAAATGAGCTTGACTCTCTAGGTATAAAGTCCTAATGGGTAATGGCCTGTAGCGGAAATTGGGTGGTAGCCAGTATTGGATCTGGTGCTCAGCTCTGGTTCGGCCTCAGAGCGAACATGGATACCTTCCCTATTCAGGTGCCTCTCTCTCTCACAGACACCTCGAAGAATCTTTTACAAAATTTTATTTAGAGGCCAATAAGCAAAGAGCCAACAACTAGAAGAAAAACAATTGTACAAATAGAAGGAAAAAATCTATATAACCAATAAGGAATTTCAAGAAGCAGACGAAGCAATAACTTAGACTTCACTTATCCCTAATTTCTTTGAAAATTTTGATTCCACCAAGAACAAAAGTAATGGTCATCCAACGTCTAAAGTAAAATATAGTGGAAATGATGCGGAAATAACGCAATTTGAAAGGAGTTTAGAATATGGACCGAAGACAAAAATAAACAATGTCAGCAAGCCATACCTCAAGGGAGCTTCTACATGTCGATTGCAAGTTGGTAGTCCCGTATAGCTTACTCTCGTCATGGCGGGGTTCAGATTCAGTATCTAGACATTCATTCTTAGTGATAACATATACCTACTTTGTATGCGGTTTATCGACCTCAATTTGAACATTGTAAACAAACTATATTTGAGATTAGGTCATGTCTCTACCTACAACCGAGTTTTTTCTTTTTTCGTGTCTTTGTTACATCTTGGAGTAATTTCAGTTAAAAAACGCATATCATATTAATAATAGATAAGATTATAGATCATGAGTACCAAACTCAAAAGTCACTTTTGAGGTTGGAGAGCTCAAGTCCATATAAACCTCTACTTTCGATATGAGATTCAAGTCTTATGCTTTGTAACAGTTGCATCAATACCATGACAACCCACCATTCTTCGAGGTCCCGGCACCCACATCGAACTCACTTTGTACTAGCCATGGCTAGTCCTGGATAAACAATGCTATATTAGTGTCACCATTTGCCATTTGTTGCAACTGAGAGATGTGGCGACTTGCTGTGATACATTTTTTATGAATCATGGGAGAACCATCTCCTCGAAAGCTAATTGTTGAGGTTGAAGAGCTCAAGTCCATATAAATCCCATATAGTAAACTCATACTTTCAATTTGGGATTCAAGTCATATACTTTGCAATAGTACCATAACAGTCTCATAATGACTTCATATCCCTTAATACCTTTACCTAATATATAACCTTTAGTACTTTCATAGTAGCCTAAATAAATACTAGGGTTTTGTATGATCATAAAAAAAAAAAAAAAAGGAGATGTTAGAGAAGATATTGTGTGTGGTTTTCTCTTGTAAACTTCTTTTTATCATTGTGAATACTTTTAACAACGAAAGACGTCTCAAATTGAGGTGAATCTCTATATATCTTGCGGGTTTTCATTTTTTTCTGCAAATTGATTGCTTTTGATGAAATAGAATTATCGTTTCTAATTCTCAACAAACTGTGCAGGTAGTCTCAGTTGGATAAGTAGAAGGTGGTGGAGCTGTAGGAAATGTAATCCCTGAGATAGTCAAGTTTGGTGGCATGTTTTGATTCTTGAATGTGGAAAGTTATTCTTACCTTTGGCAAAGTATTAAAGAGGTACTTAATATTTATAATAGAGCAACGCTGTATGTTACCTTCAATTACAGAAGACAAACATCGTTGATGAATGCACTGCTCATAGGTTATGGAAACTTAAGCAGTTGTCTATCGGTGTTCTACAACAGTCGACTTCATGGAGGAGAAACTGATACCTTATCTGGCTACGATCAATAATCTTGAGATGTACGAACACGCTAAAAAGGTTGGAGAATCGTCACCCGAGGAGAATAATGTGTTGTTCGCCCCACAACTATGGGAGCCGAGGATTTCAGCTTCCACTCACAGAAGATGTCCGCAGCAATTTTTATGATCGGAATGAGAAATGAGACAAGCAAACCTATCAAACCGCGGAATTCGCCCCACTTCATTATCGATGAAGAAATTCTTCCACTAGGAGCTGCTCGATATGCTGCAGTTGCCATAACTTACTTGGATGTCCATGTTACGAATCAGTAGACGCCGATCGCTAAGTCGTTTTCATCTTTTTCTTTGAAGATCTCAGAGATAAGACTTATTATGAATATTGATTGATGAGACGAGTTTTAAAACCACTTTTGTTAATTTTGATGCATATACATTAGCATAAATTCAACCAAATTTTTCTAATCCTGTAACTAAAACTGAAAATGCACCAAATAAATTTTAACCTTGTGATTTGTTTTATCTTTTTAAGATTCGTGACCACGACAATTCTCAAAGTTTTTAAGATTTGTTCACTATGCAGCCTTGATGGCGCTCTCCTTTTTCATTAGCAAAAATCAGATAGACCTTGCGGAAATGTGACACGGCTAGATACAAAGGACTAGATAGCATAATACAATTAATATATAGAAAATAATGCTACAATTTTGTTCATGTACTGATAAATTTTATCTAGTACAATATATTAAGGGACAAGACTTTTAAAAAATCAAAAGTTACGATTAAGAAATTATTTTCGAATATGTTTAGATAATTTTCTAAAAGTGTTTTGCTTGGCGAAAAGAAATTTTAAAAGAAGCTAACCTTTTTTTATTCATTATTATATTGAACATGTAAGTTCTTCGATTTTTGCTTATTTTTATATTTTCTATACTCAAGTATCATGAAAGTTAAATAACATGGTGACATTATAAAATTAAGCGTTTAATAATTTGCAATATCTTTGCATTATTACTTGTTGATCTTGGTTTATGCTTGGGCGATGTAATCAACAGATCTCAACTCCATTCACATTCACGCGTACGTATAGTTCTTACACATTTGGATAAATTTTTAGAAGCACGTGACCTCCTAGGATGAGGAAGGTGGTTGCGAGTACTCCGATGGTGAAGTCAGACGACTTATATATGTATATTTGGGATGTGACGTGCGAAAGACGTGAGCCATATTAATGTTTGGACACCAAGGGTTTATGAGAGAGGAAAATCACAGAGCCATATTACTATAAAATGTGTAAAATTGCATTACCTTCAATTGACACTAAGTGTGAGTTTTTATAATAAAAGATATAGAATGGTTACCGTTGGATGCAGAGATACGTATCCTTATCTTGACGATCGATGCGCCTTGTCATAGGCGTCATTCCATCTGTCCTAAGTTCATGGACATTAAATGACTTTGAAAAATAGTCACCCTACGACATAGGCTGACATATAAAGAGTAAACTGATAAATTGATTTGATAGGATAACTGTTGTAGAGAAGTCACATTAATCATTCATAGAAGATCTTGTATAGAGGATCTTCCAAGGAAGATATCTCATACACCTGAAAGTTATTCGCTTCGAATAGATGCTGCATCATGTCGCATCAACTCACCTCGTCTATGGAGAGTTCGACCTTTACAAGGGGGTTCGACGGAGCGTATTACTTCGACTATTGAAGGACCTCGAATATGTCAACTGGGATAGTGATGTGTCTGGGTTCGCTTATTACGTAACTACCATGTGGTTCTTTCTTGGAGTCTCGTTGGATGAGACGTAGCATTACTCAAATAATCCATTCTTGTTGTGCCTTTACACTAATTGAATAAACATAAGACTCCCACTTTAGTTTTTAGCTTCATTTTAGGAACTAAAATTTAAAACTATTGATTCTTTCAAAATGCATTTTCTATTTTTTATACACAAGAAAATATTATAATCACGAGCCCTTCACCTCTGAACTCACAAAATTAATATTACAAGCAATCCTTTGAAAATTCATTCGAGATCTCAAATCTTTCTTATTTCGATTTTGATTTATTTATGAGAGAGCATTATCTTTCATGACCTATGTTCTTGATCTCAAGTAAATATTATATTAGATATTAGAAAAACAAGAGAACTGGGATTGGACACACTGCAATTACAATATTAAGCTAAAAGAGAATCAAGAAAATAATCAATTTTAATTAGTCAGACAGATCAGACTTAGACAAATCTAACAAAGTAAAAATTCTAAAAAGACATTCTTGTACAACCCACTTATTGTCAGCCACGTTTTCAGCTTCACATGCCACTTTCCATTTCTTTCGCTTCTTTCTCCATTCTTTGTCTACTTGTACATCGTGCTTCATTTGTAGTGCATTTACAGTAAAAGTGACATTAAAATGGAGATTAGAATAAAATAAAAGTTGAAGCTTGCTCTTTTTTTGACATCATTTCAAATCAAATTATATCAAGAAACCCATCATTCACCCCCCTTTCATCTCCATCTTCCTTCTGCAATTCTTGCTAAATTTAAATGAAAACCACATTCCTAGCTGTAAAGATGCTGTAAACCCCACTTTACGCCCACTGAAAAATTTTCATTAATAATCCATATTTAAGTATATCTTTATATGTGTTTTGCTTTTTCTATATCCAGATCAAAAAGGATTTGCAGTTAAACAAAAAATTGATGCTGAGAAGAAGTGAATATATAATGTCAAGGCATCCACAGGGACTAAAGTGTAAGATCTTCAAACCTTCATATTCTTGTGTTTTAAAGTCGGGCCTTTATGGTCATGGTTATTTATTTTGGGTTTTTTTATTTTTATTTGAATACAGATCGTTGAAATTTAGAGCAAAAGAGTGTATATATCGTTAAAAAGAAGTGGAAAAATTAAAGGAAAAGTAATAATGCCAAGGCATAGTTATAGGGGTTTGATGGAAGGGCTGATGGTGCCAGCTAAGACCCGGAAAAGGGAATGTTCATCACCCTCGTCATCTTCATCAAGAATTCACAATTACAGATTGAATAAGCGGGCCATTTTGGTGGGCAAGAATCGGGTTGGGCTTGGGATCGGGTTGGGAGGATCCAGATCCAGTACCCCAGTGCCTACATGGAGAACTACTCCGTTGAGGAGCACCATTGAGTCTCCTAGGTATTCACAAAGTGGGAAATCCACTCAACCAGTGTCGGCCCGCAAACTTGCAGCCACACTGTGGGGAATGAATGAGATGCCTTCACCCAAAATGAGTGAGAGTAATATGGAATTAATGCTGCAGCAGAGGAAGAATAGCAGCAGTAAAATGATGCTTAAAAGAGAGAAAATGCGGGCTGGATCAGGTTTGCACTCGGGTTCAGGTTCTTTGCCGCCACATTTGTCTGATCCATCTCATAGCCCGGCTATTTCTGAGGTGGGATGGTGCTTTATTTGATTTTTATACTTCAATATATCTGCATTTTCCAATCCATATTGTTTTTATATTCGAATATTAAAACAGGTAAAGAAAAATCCAAAGCAGTAGTTTCTGTTCTTTAGACCATGCCAATTTATTTAAGTTTTAGGAGCATATAATCAAAAGAACATTGTATTTACTAATTTAATTTCTGAAGTTCTGATCTTTATGAGAAGAATCTTTTTATCGTTTAATGGACTGTTCTTTGCCCTGGAGATGATGATTGTAATGAGGATTTCTCATCGATTGACTAAGAAGGGCTGACTTCAAAATGTGGGTTAATTTTCAAATTAATTGAAAGATTGAGACTTAGCCAGGAGTGGATTTCTAAAGGTTATCCAAGTAGAGCACTATTTGCCATATAATTATACTATTCAGTTAGGCTCAAGACATCAATTTTGTCTGAATCTTCATTCGGGCTTCGGAATAACTTTTCTTGAAACTAGACGAGTTAGAGTTTGATAGTCTAACCTTCATTTTGTTAGTAATAGTGCCTTCAGCTGTCCTTCAGGAACATTGAACATGAGTCTAGAGAGACAATATACATGCATCTTCATTTTTTAAACTTCGAAGGCGACCATTTTTGTCAGGTTCTGGTTGATGTTCTTTTCTTTTTCTGTTTCCACTTTGTGTATTTTTCATTTCCAAGTAGTTCTTTTGACAAATTAAAACTTCTTCTTGGGGCTTTAAACAGAGAATGGATCGTTCTGGAAAGGGTCGTCAGAGGAGGACGCCATCAATTGTCCAGAGGCTTAGGTCTACAGACGAAAATGCCGGAGCTTTTGATTCACTAAGCAACGGTAGTTTTATGGAGGTAACAAGGTTACCTTCGCTTGTCTTGTGGTCTGTTTTATTAATCTATTTTTTGTTTATTAGCTCAAAGATCAAATCATCTTTGTTTCTTCTTTTTCTTTTATGTTATTTTCACATTCCATCTTTACCTCTTCGCCACATATTGTCTCTAGTACTAATACTGGTCCAGAAGAATTTTACAATCAAACTATTTAGATGACTTTTCATAAAATCCTTTTAGTAAATTATGTGGAACTGTATAAATCTCAACTGCAGATTGAGACTAGGTCTCGAGCCCAGACTCCAAGCGGATCAATAAGTGGTGCTAAGAATCGTCTCAAGGATATTAGCAACGCTTTGACTACATCCAAAGAGCTATTGAAAATCATAAACCGCATTTGGGCTCGTGCAGATCAACCTTCATCTAGCATGTCTCTTATCTCGGCGCTTCATGCTGAGCTTGAGAGAGCTCGTCTACAGGTTAATCAGCTTATCCAAGAACAACGTTCTGACATGAATGATATTAACCATCTCATGAAGTGTTTTGCCGAAGAAAAGGCAGCATGGAAAAGTAAAGAACAGCAAGCCGTGGAGTCTGCTATTGAGTCTATTGCTGGTGAACTAGATGTAGAACAGAAGCTAAGGCGTCGATTTGAAAACTTGAACAAGAAACTCGGAAAAGAACTAGCAGAAATGAAATCGTCATTCCTGAAAGCCATTAAGGAATTGGAAACTGAGAAGAGAGCAAGAGAAATTACAGAAAAGGTATGTGATGAATTGGCTCAGAATGTTGATGAAGATAGGGTTGAAGTGGAAAAGCTGAAAAGAGAGTCTACAAAAGTTCACAAAGACGTCAGGAAGGAAAGAGAGGTGCTACGGTTAGCTGACAGGCTGTATGAAGACAGAGTCCAGGTGAAAATCTCCGAGTCTAAACATCAATTTGAAGAGAAAAATTCTGCCATTAACAAGTTGAGGAAACAACTGGAAGCTTTCCTCGGATCAAAAAGAGGCAAAGATGAAGAAAAGGCTGCATATTTGAGCAAGTCTCACTTTGGTTTGCATCAGAACGAAGAACAAGAAGATGATGGAGAAGTCGAGGATGCCATAGACGACAAAGAAGATTCTGCAGAGAGTGATCTTCATTCTATTGAATTGAACATGGATAACAATAACGGAATTTACAAAAAGGCTTACAACTCCATTGCTGGTCCTAGAAGATTACCCATAGATGATGAGATCAAAGGGAGGAACTCTATCTCCGGGCAGTTTTCTAGGAAAAGCACATCTATTCTGAGGAGCATGTCAGATGGAGTTGAATGGGGTAATGAAGGTGCAAGTAGTCAAAATTTAAGAGATGGGTTGGATAGGGAAAGATTTCACGAACTCGATAAGGAAGCTTCAAGAAGAAGTTATGTCGATGAAACTCAAAGATACAAATCTGTAAAAGGTCTCAAGGATCATGCTTTATCTAGCTCTAGGTTAGGGCCAGTCCAAGAGTATCCGAGTCCCACTCAGCAAAGGGAGCAACCATGGCTTCTACGAGATGGTTCCAGTACCATTCATGAAAGATCAAGTATCCTTCCTGGGAATGGTTCAAAGTCGAGGCTTGCAGATGTCAGAGGGGAAGGCCAGAGTACCAGAAGATCAAAGTGGTGAGTTTTATCGTACTTAATTAACTCTTGGGGACTGCCTGATAGTTACAGAGCTGAAAATTGAGTTCTCTCCTAGAAGCAGTACAGAGGCAGATGAAACCCGGGTTTGAGAAACATTAAGAAGTTAACATCTTGTTGATTTATGATTTTACTTTCGGAACCTCCAGTAGTAGTGCTCTGAGCAGCTAGAAATCTACTTGAAAACTATAATTATTTCTGATTTTAGTTAAAGTTTGTTTAAAATCAGTTTTATAGAAAATTGTGTTCATTGAGTGAGATTTTTCTTGTACAAATGCATATGGCATAACTGAGTTAACCATGCTGCAATCATTTGCTTTGTGCTGCTTTTCTTATTAACTCAAAATTAATTTTTATTTATCTCCATGTTTACTAGAAGAACTGCATTATAAAGGCAAGACTTGCTGAGTTGTGATCTTTCTTTAGAAGTTCTTGATGTATTAATTTCTTGAACGCCATCTAATGAACAGGTTTCCTAGTCGAAATTGTTTTGGAGTCTGAGCTAGTTTACGCGCATTTCTTTTTGTCCATGATAATGTGAACATAAGTTGTGATGGAGATGCGAAAACTGTCTGTTGGAGACTCAAGTGCTATAAAAATAGCACAGGTTGGATAGCCATGTATAAAAAGTTTACGGTTTTGTTTGGTATTCATGGTTGACAATTTTTTTGACATTGTGTGATGTGGAACAGTTTTGTCATTGATTTTAACAACACTTAAAATAATAAATGGCATCAATTTTTACAACTCTCACAATCTCAACGATGATATAAGTAAAGACTATACAAGTAGAATAATTCAAAGGTTTAGGACCTACTTGTTACATTTTACATAAGTTAGGGACTTAGCTGTAATCTTTTGTATATTAATATCGGTGTTCTAAAAAGCGTGTTTAGACACCACTAGGTGTGAGGTGCAGGTGAAATGCCTCACCTTGACAGTAAGCGCGAAATTAAGCACATAGCGTTACGTTTCTCTTTTCCTAATTTTTGCCAATATGATATTGCCTAATGATATTGGCCTTGGAGTAACAATTCATATTTGAATAATTATTCGATAATTAGAACACTAAAAGACCTAAAAAGTAAAAATTCCCATGTTTATAAAGCAATTGGAAGCATCAAATAAGATCCATGCTTGGTTTTTCGATGTGTTTGATTTTCATTTTTGCTTCATTAATTTCATAAAAAATACATGACATTAAAGAACGAAAATTTGAGGGTCCTATAATGTATCTATCCACATGGCAGCCAACTAGATAAAACGTCATGAAAGCACCATCATCCTAAAGACTACTGAACTGGAGCGTGTCGCCTCCACGATCTTTACTCCAAGGCGGGATCATGTTCCATCGCCTCGACCACAATCACTTCCGAGGCGAAGAGCATCACCTCATTGACTATCACTCCCGAGGAGTTGGAAAATACGCATACACACCCTCGTGTGCTTGTGTGTGTTGTCTAATATGTTTTAACTTTAAAAATACACAGATGGACATCGAGAAATTGAGACCCCCACCCTCCTTCGATTGGAGGAATTTAATGTCTTGAGATTGAAATCATTTTCAGTAACACTTTTTCCTTCAAAGTTAGGCTGAGAATATGACAGGTCGGTTAATTATTCAAAATATCCAACATAGAAGAAAATAGGAAAAGGGACCAAAGTTCGTAGACTTTGACAATTCAAAGTCATCCCTTGGTTTATTTATGCTATAGTGAAAGCCATCATGGATTTCTTCTAACCACTACCTTGCTGCAAAATGCTGCTTTATGAAATGTGCACGAAATAGCATTTAAGTTGTTCCATTTTAAAATGTTTCTTCATAAGATTGTATTTAAATGCACAAATTAAAGAAAGATGGAAGCATTTAGATCCAAATTATAAGAAATGGGCCAAAAAAAAAAAAAAACAAATTGTTTCCTTTAGTCTCTAATAGTTTCAAGAGAATTGATGCTTAGAATGCACAATATAAAGACTATAGAGTAGTGGTGTAAAATATGTTGACGAGTAAAAAGCACATTCAAATTTGACTTGGTTGATGACAAGCACGCTTATAGCAAGGATAGCAATGGGGAGGGACGGGACAGGGCAGGGTCGGGGCAACCTTCCCCACCCCCGCCTCGCCAGACAATTCCCTGCCCCGTTACACGTTTAAAGCGAGACGGGGAGAGATGGGGTCCTTGCACCGTTTACTATCCCGTTTAATTTTATTTTTATTTTTAAATTTTTGATAATTCATTTTATTGTCCCCATTCATTATATTAAAACAATAATATATTTTTTAATCTTTACTTATTTTTAAAAGTTAAATTATTCAAATATACTAAACTAAGGCTTTTATTGTTTATCATATTTTTTAAATAATTTTAGTTTCCATATTTTATTAAAACTAATGAAATTTCGTGANTTATTTTTAAATTTTTGATAATTCATTTTATTGTCCCCATTCATTATATTAAAACAATAATATATTTTTTAATCTTTACTTATTTTTAAAAGTTAAATTATTCAAATATACTAAACTAAGGCTTTTATTGTTTATCATATTTTTTAAATAATTTTAGTTTCCATATTTTATTAAAACTAATGAAATTTCGTGAAATTTTTTATTTAAAGTATTGAATTCCATTTAGAATATTGAATTCTAATATATATATATTACCCGCCTCGGGGGAAAGGTCCCCGCCCCGAATACCTAATTAAGCGGATAATCCCTGCCCCGTTCGGGATGGGGCCCGCGAGTATCAGGTTTGTTTGATTTTTTTGTCATCCCTAGCTTATAGAGACTCGTGGCTCTCATTATTTGTCCATGTAGAAGCTACATTTGAACAAAAAAATAATAAGAAGAATGAAAAGAACTTGAAATTTCACACAACTTTTCTTCAATTTTACTCAACTTCAATCACTATCATTTGAGTAATTCGATTCATGAATTTAAGAATGACCTTGTTGAACCCAAATAATTCCTCCCCCAACATGATGCTCGATCGAGTTTCAGCTCTCTCTTCTGAAAATCAATTAGTATTCAATAATCATAGACTAAACATTTTATGGTATTCGATCACCATTATTTGAGTGACTCAATCCATGTACTTAAGAGCGACCTTGTTGTATCCAACAATATCCATCCCTCAATGTGATGCTCTTGTAATTTGAACACGACCTAACTCCGATACCACTTACAGGATCGTGTTTCAACCATCTCATCTGAAAATCAATTGGTGTCAAGTAACTGCGTATTAAACCTTTTATGACATTCGATCAACAACATTTGAGTGGCCTAATTCATGATATTAAAAATGACATAGTTATTTTCTAACATATCAATTACAAAGTGTAGGGTGATGTGACTTTAACCCGTTAGAAAATTAAAGTTTGATTCTTCAACTTTAGATAATCATTTGACTCGTTTGCAGCATTAGATATTAGATAATAGAGAGAGATGCTCGGACATGGCAATGGGGAGTGGGCCACTGTGAGGACCAATTTTAGGCAGGCCACAAGCAGAAAAAAGGAGGAGACGTGGCTTCTTCTACATAGTTATAGAACTATAGTATTTTAATTGAATTTGTACAATTATATTGTTCAATAAGGTGGACGGTGTGACTTTATACTAGTCTCGATAGATTTGGGAAGTTGATGATTTGGCCATTTGAATCTAAATATTATATTTGACTGGCATATAGCAAGTGACTTGTGAATTTCATGTACCATCTATCTTTATTTAAACATGCAGCATAGACAGGAATAACAAAGAGGTAAAAGATATTTCGACTTAGTTAGGCGACAACTTGTTGGTAGGTGGTGAGACCACTCCTAACACACATTGGAGAAATATTTGACTAAGTTATGTACCCTTAAGTCAAGAAATTCATAGACGAACCTCGACCAAGTAAATCTATTTTATTTAATGAGAGCGATCATTACAGATACTAATGAGAGATTCTCTTATAATCAATAGATAAGTCAATAATAATTTTTTTTTTTAATGTAGGAGCGGTATATTCTCTTATAATCAACCGTTAGATAAGACAATAATAATTTTTTTTTTAATGTAGGAGCGGTATCTCACACTAATTACTTGTTGTGTTGTCGAGCACTTCAATCCATTTTCAAGTTCCTTGTTGTGTAGTCGAGCGAGTGCCGGCTCATTAACCTTTGCTAGTAGTGGGAAGAGCTGAAGTATTCGATCAAGCATCATCTTTTTTAACTTATATTTTATCGATTTACCGACACTATAAGTAAACAACATTTAGATTTTTATTTATTATCTTAACTATGATAACAACCTCTTAGTATTGCTGAAACTAACGATGTTATTTTTATATGTAATTGGATCGTCTTAACGGATAAGTTGAGATTCTATGGCTCTTAATGTCTTAATCCAACTACTTCTATATATTTCTATAATCCCATTAGAAAAAAATTAAAATAAAATGGAGATGGGTATCAAATATTTAGATTGGAGTTCATTGTTCTTGGCTCTTTTATTGAAAATAATCAATTTTGTTTCATTGCACTGATCGATACTGTCTGAAATGATAAACTAATCCATATTTTAAAGAAATAACTGTGACATCAATCATGATTATCTGATAATAAAACTTGGCCCCCATATTTCACGTGTAATGATGTAGATTATATAATTCTTCTCAAAATGTATATGTATAGATAGAGACATTAGTAAATAAGGTAGGGGTGGCAAAATGGTCGAACTAGTTCGAATGGACAAATCTTATCTCTTGCCGTTTTACTCTCATTAATCGTCACTCTTCCACTCCCTTATTTCCTTCCGCAACCTCCTCCAGCCAATGCAATCTCCTTCGGCATCTGTAGTAGTTGTTTCCCCCCACCTCCATGCACATTTTTTTCTCGAAGTAATAAAGCCTTAATTTATT
>CAIGRT010193454.1:0-10668 GCA_903798405.1 Fraxinus platypoda | reverse complement strand
AGAAGGTTATTTATTACACGTTCAAAAGTGTCCACGAACTATCCAGACAATATTCTATCGCACATTTTTCCCACCAGCTTTCTCCCAACCGCGTATCATTTGTCTTGGTATTCTCCTTGTAGATTTTCGTGTTGCTTCTTAGATGTTCCCATTGTGGTGATAGCTCAAACCATCTGTGTACCTGTAATTTACAAAGAAGAAAGCTTTGATTTTTCTTAATTGGATATTCTTGGAGTTTTCTTGAAAATAGGGCCTCTTTTAAGTGTTTGTCCTAAAGGGCCCTCGCTAGTTTTCTTGAGGTTTATGCAGTTCTAATGTTTCTGAGGCGGCCTGTGATGGATATTGAATGTTGGAGCCCTGATAATCCTATCAAGGTGAGAATTTTTGCAGTAAGTATTGTACCAAATATCACAGATTTTCTTCTCTTTTGTAAAAGAGTTTTGTTTTTGGTGCAGAGAGAATCATGGAGGACAGTATTGACATTGGCTTACCAGAGTTTGGGTGTGGTGTATGGTGATTTAAGCACTTCACCTTTGTTTGTTTTTAGGAGTACTTTTGCAGAGGACATTCAACATTCAGAGTCTAATGAGGAGATTTATGGGGTTTTGTCGTTTGTATTTTGGACATTAACTCTTATTCCATTGCTCAAGTATGTGTTTATAGTGCTTAGAGCTGATGATAATGGTGAAGGAGGGACTTTTGCTTTGTATTCTCTGCTCTGTCGCCATGCCCGGGTGAGTACTTTGCCCAATGGGCAGCTAGCAGATGAGGACTTGTATGAGTATAAAAGAGATGGAATTTCATCGGCTAATCGAGGTCTTGGATTGGGATTGAGCTTAAGATCAACATTGGAGAAGCACAGATTGTTGCAAAAAATGTTGCTGGCTTTGGCCTTAATTGGTACTTGTATGGTAATTGGGGATGGAGTTCTTACACCTGCAATTTCTGGTATAGAATGAAAATTTTCTTATTTTTGTCTTAATTACGAGATTTTGATATTGGAAATTCCAACTGATAAGTGATTATTTTCGTGATTATGCAGTATTTTCTGCAGTTTCTGGGTTAGAGCTTGTAGTGTCAAAGCACCATCACCAATGTAAGTTTCTCATTTTCTTCAAATGTAATCGAAAATTAACATTTTACGGCATGTTAAGTTGGGCGGGATAACACTGTAGTATTAAAAATGAAAAAGATGTAAAAATCTTGTGTATTGTAGTGTCAATACTATGAAACTTTCACTTAGAGTTTGAAATATTGACGGGTCAAGAAATTCAGATACTTGCTGAATCCCTTGTTTGAGTAGGCTGTCAATATAGCATTGTTCAGTTAAGGAACCTACTTTCCTACATGCTTAGCATATTCTTGAACTTGAAGAGCCTTTTCAATGTAAGCTCCAATTTCGTCTCAAGTGGTTGTCTTAAGCTTGGCATTAGGAATTATCGGTGATTGAGATGAGACCAAAGATCACCCCGGAAGAAAAAAGTATTGATAAGATTATGATTCGACCAAAAGGAAAGGACTGAAAAGATATTGTTATTTTATTTCATTTGATAGCTAGAAAAATATTTACTATAGACGTGCAGTGTGTGGACAAAGAGAGCGCACCAAATTACAATAAAAATGCATTATTTTGTGGGCCTTTTGTTATTAGGACAAATTTTCTGGCTTAATCAAAGTCAAATCACTATCAACTTTAGATATAAAGGTACATAATCTTTCTATATTATGGTAACCCATATCATCTTAAGTGGAGACGCAACTCGATGCTAAAAGAAAGAAGTTCAAGTGTATACATTAAAAGATTTGAGGTTGTATAAGGTGAATCATCAAACTATGCAAAAAAGAAGTAAAGTTGGACTGATCTACCTACAACAACAATAAACAGATACTATAGTGTGACTGGAAAATGTATCTTATGAATTCCGAGTGACAGCAGTGACCTATGGGATATGAACTTACTGATGAATTAGTTACAATTGTTGAAAGCGATTACAAATCGGTAATCCAGAATACGTCAAACCCAAGGTTTGAATATAGTTTTGGATAAAAAAAATTGTCAAAAGTTCAGTAATTGCTTTGGTCTAATCATCTCCTTAATTTCTTGAAGATGCCTTGCACATGCATTTCTGAAATCTTGCTCAGTCCTTTGTTTCAACCCGGTCACATCTAAAGTTGGTTAGAGGGCGTCCCTTTAAGAAGGTTATACTCAATATTGGATTGCATTCAAGCTCAGCTTTCATATTCTCTGACATAACCCTTAGTAGATTAATTTTTACTTGCATACCAAATCCTTATCTGCTTTATGGTGTAATTTGGACAATGCTTTCTTACCATTTGACAATCCCTCCGTTTCTATCCCTAAATGATTTCTCTATCATGAGATGAATAATGATCGAGCATCTTAACTTTTTCTTGCAGATATAGAAGTCCCCGTTGCTTGTATCATACTGGTGTTCTTATTCTATCTGCAACACTACGGGACGCACCGAATAGGATTTCTTTTTGCACCAGTTGTTATAGCATGGCTTTTTTGCATCAGTGCCATTGGAGTGTACAATATTTTCCACTGGAATCCCCATGTTTACCAAGCTCTCTCTCCGTATTATATGTACAAATTCTTGAAGAAGACACAGACAGGAGGTTGGAAGTCCTTGGGTGGGATTTTGTTGTGTATAACAGGTAAGTAGGCTCTCTTTCGGAATCAGGATAGGCCATTATACTTTATATTCAATTAACTCGACAGGTATGCTATGCGTGTTTCAGGTTCCGAGGCCATGTTTGCTGATCTTGGACACTTTTCACAGATGTCTATCAAGGTAATGTTTAGTAACTTGCCAAGTTATAGTTATATTTTTGACGAATTTCTGTCATGTTCACATTAAATTCATTATCAATATATTGGTTGATTTTTGTCTATAAGTCAATGATTATGCATAAACTGAGAGCATTTACTAACTCCTGTAATTGAAAACTGTTCGACTGCAGATAGCATTTACCTTTGTGGTTTATCCATCCTTAATTCTTGCTTACATGGGACAAGCTGCTTATCTTTCCAAACATCACATAATTGAAAGTGGTTATCATATCGGTTTCTACGAATCAGTACCAGGTACGTAGTTTCTTCATTTGATTGGCATTATTCCATAATTAGAAAAAGAAAATCTGTCCCTTTCTAATGATTGTTTATTGTGCCAGAAAAAATACGGTGGCCGGTTCTCGCAATTGCAATACTTGCCGCGGTGGTTGGGAGCCAAGCCATTATCACTGGAACGTTCTCCATTATCAAGCAATGCTCTGCATTGGGTTGCTTCCCGAGAGTTAGAATAATACACACATCTTCCAAAATTTGTGGCCAGATTTACATTCCCGAAATCAACTGGACCTTAATGTTGCTCTGCCTGGCAGTTACCGTAGGTTTTAGAGACACAAAACATATTAGCAATGCAGCAGGTAACATCTACAAATGAATTTTTATAGAATGTTTAATTGACTAAATAATATTGAACTGAAATGACTTTTATAGTATGTTTTTGTTACTTACCACAAATTCTTGAACTGCATTGTTATGATTTTTTATTTTTCTTTTGGAGCAGGTCTCGCTGTCATAACTGTTATGCTGGTTACGACATGCCTAATGTCTCTAGTCATTGTGCTATGTTGGCATAGAAGCGTCTTTCTAGCTGTTTGCTTTATATTATTCTTCGGTTCCATTGAAGCGCTATACTTCTCTGCCTCTCTTATCAAGTTCCTCGATGGCGCTTGGGTCCCAGTTGCTCTCTCATTTATCTTTCTAATTATAATGTACGTCTGGCATTATGGAACATTGGAAAAGTATGAGTTTGATGTTCAGAACAAAGTTCCCATAAACTGGCTCCTGAGTTTGGGTCCGAATCTTGGGATTGTGCGGGTTCGAGGCATTGGTCTCATACATACAGAACTCGTGTCTGGGATTCCTGCTATTTTCTCTCATTTCCTCACCAATCTACCGGCGTTCCACCAGGTTCTAGTTTTCCTCTGTGTCAAATATGTTCCTGTGCCTCACGTGAGACCTGAAGAGAGATTCCTCGTGGGAAGAATCGGCCCAAAAGACTACCGAGTTTATCGATGCATAGCACGTTATGGATACCGTGATATTCAGATGGATGATGTGATGTTCGAAAATGATCTTGTTTGTAGCATAGCAGAATTTATTCGGTCAGAGGGCTCTGAATGTGATGGTAGTCTAGAAGATCTTGAGAACGAAGAAAGAATGACAGTAATTGGTACAACATCAACATACTCAAAAGGAATAAGGATGTGTGAAGATTTATCCGAAGAAGCAACAAGCACTACGAAGTCAACGGAAATTAGTTCACCAGAGGTGCCAAGGAAGAGAGTGAGATTTCTTGTCCCTGAGAGTCCGCAAATCCATGCGACTGCACGGATGGAGTTACAGGAATTGATGGAAGCGAGGGAGGCGGGAATGGCGTTTATTCTCGGCCACTGTTACGTGAAGGCGAAGATGGGTTCAAGTTTGATTAAGAGATTAGTGATTAATACATGTTATGATTTCTTAAGAAGGAACTCAAGAGGACCAGCATATGCACTATGTTTCCCTCGTGCATCAACGTTAGAAGTGGGAATGGTGTACCATGTATGATTGTCTAGTCCGTATAGATAGATAATGTCTACATACATATATGCTCATAAACTCAGTCAATAAGGATAGATGAAATGTTTTGTAGGGATGTGTAAATGGTGAAATATCAGATGGTGTTTTGTACTTTTTCACTCAAGAAAATTCCATCTTTTAGAATGTTACGTACTCCTTTGTTTTTAGTCCATTTTCATGTCCTTGTTAATAGGGGGCGGAGCCAGCACTCCGAGCCAAGGCGACTTGCCGTTCATCGAAAAAAAATGAATATATATTGAGTGGTCGTTCACATGGATCTGTTCCAGTTCACTCGAATTCCTGGATCCGTCCCTGCTTGTAAATCTTAATTTATACAATTACATCTTCATAAAGGTATAAAGTTCTATGGCAGATATCGCTAAAACCATCAGGCAAACTCGTCAAGTTTCAAATCATTGTTGGAGGGTGATTGTGTAGAGTGAAATCTCAATCGAAATAAAAGAGCCCGAAAAATCCCACATTACACATGAAATAATATGAATTGTATCTTTCATTGCTAGGCTAATTTTAGTTCGTGAGTTTATATCTAATTGAACATTCTCTCATTACAAAGTCGATTTAAGGGTGAGTTCTATCCAATATAATTGTTACAATCCGTATAAGAACAAACATCCTTATGAGATAACCCTAGTTGAGGACGTGACCTAATGAGGACTACTTTCAATAGAAGATTGGTTCTGTGAAGTCATCTAAATGAGAATATGGACAATCATGGATGTCAATTTTGACAAGGGTGAAATAAAATGACTGATTGTATTGCACCAAAAAGCGAACTGGGCTAACGACCTTCAACGTAGGGATGGCAACGGGGCGAGGTCCTTGCCCCGTTTACTATCCGTTTAATTTTTTTTTTTTTAGTTTTTGATAATTTATTTTTATTGTCCATTTTCATTAGATTTAGACAAATAATTTTAGTTGCTATTTTCTATTAGAACTAATGAAATTTTGTAAAATTTTTCATTTAAAGTATTGAATTCTAAAAAAAAAAAAAAATTTACAGGGCGGGTTAGGGGCGGGGCCCCGCGGGTATCAGGTTTGTCGGATTTTTNTCTAAAAAAAAAAAAAAAAATTTAAAGGGGCGGGGCGCCCATTACCCGTCCCCGAACCCGCTCCGGGGCAAAATTCCCCGCCCCGTCCCCGACCCGTTCGGGGCAGGGCCCAGCGGGTATCGAATTTTTTTGGCATCCCTACTTCAACGTCGATGGTTGTGGATTGTTCTATTCTTAATTAACGTGAGAATAAATGGCAATCCATCTTAGAGGAAATTACACAAGCTACCCTTTTTATCCATCGATCCATGCGGTCTAGATTCTTGTTATAAGGAATGAGAAATTAAGGGTGGGTTTGATTTGTTATTTTCAAGCTATTTTCAATTTTGCAAAACACTGAAAGAGCGTTTGATTAGGTGTTTCTGAAAATGTATTTTCGAAAACAAAAATAAACTTATAACATAAAATTCAAAACTTATTTTTGACGTTTTGAGTGTATTCTGTGAAAATTCTGAAAACAATCAACCGATGGAAAACAGGAGTTTATATATGTTGATATACAAAAAATGAAGAACAATTAAATGGTCCAAAGAGTGAAGCCCAATTGGGAAATTCGAAAAATGGATCCGAACGAGACCATACAAAAACCCAAGACGGAGTTATGTAATAGAGGCCCATCCTCGCTCAAACCTACTAGACGCCCAGACGCCCAAGATCTGAGCGAGCCCGTCATCGCTCAAACATATGAAATGGCCTGGATTTGGGCGAATATAGTGTTTTGGTTACTGTTCGAAGCAACGATTATTGAAGCAGTTAGTGATTAATCTTATCACATTCCACGATCCAAGAATCTCAGTTGCAAGAAGTTAAGTGATAGGAGTAATGGCAGCAGTTAAAAACGGTAATTTCTTGACAAGTCATCCATGATGGAGAAAATGGATAATTACAGAACGAGAAGCAGTTTTCAAACAGTTCTACAAGGAAAACTATCAAATGAGTATAAAAGAGAAAGAAGAATTTAGAAGAAGGGATCGAATCAAACACTCCCAAACGAATAACTATGTAATTTTTCATTTCTTTCTTTCTTGTTAACCTTAAATTACTTTGCAAATTCAGTGTGCTTGTGCCCCTTGAAAGCATTTCACTTCGTTCATATTGTAATCTTCATCAATAAAACACCCATCGTTGGGACTTTGTCTTGAGATGTTCTTTACACAATCGTCTGAATTATCTTTTAATTGTTAGCGATGCTCGATTTCCACGCGAAACAATATAAAATAAAATAAAAAATAGAATTGATAAATTCTGAAAAATACAAATGCAGTAAATGGGTTAAAATTCTAGATCCGACCCATATCCAACCAACCCTGAACTTTGCCGTCCATATACGACAAAATTATCCGGCTACGCTCCACCACAAAATGAACTCCAAGTGGCAACTGTGGCATGAAAGAGACGATGCACAGTAGGGCTGTGATATGATTGCAGAACCAGGTTCTTCTGGGCCCACCATATGAGCGTGTGCCGTATTTGTTTAAATGAAATAGGCCAAGGCCAGCTATCTTACAAATGATTGATCTCAATCTTTTGGATTATATCCTGTTGGTAAGCTTGAAGCAAAAAAATAAATAAAAATAAATAAAAAAATAGTACACTACATTTTTATCCAACTAAACTTGGGTCTTGGGATACACTCATAACTATCAAGATCGTCCTGGATGGTTCATCGACTAGGTTCATCGAAGCTCTTCTACAAGCATACTTGATGTGGTAGGGAGCTGGTTTCTTTCTTTACGAAAAATGGGGCACAAAGCCAAAGCTATACCAAAAATTTTAATCATAAAGTTTCATGGATCCCACCACTTGGTCCCAACCTAAAAGAAAGAACTCGATGCACAAAAAAGAGCGTTTTCACACTACTCCAAAAGGTTAACAAAAGCAAAAATGAGAAAGACAAGATAAGAATACAGAATAGGCAACCAAAAACAAGGCAAAAGAAAAGATAATTGTCCTCTGCTTTGATGAAAAGACAATTTCAATGACAAGTTTCGACCAACATATCACAAAATCGAGACCCTTCGAATGGTTCGACCGAAACATAATACCCCTGTTCCTATCCCCAAATTTCTTGATCAGTGCAATATCTTTTGTCAAAACAAGTTATAAGTCCAAGTTTTAGTCATGTCAAAATGTGATCAAGTTATTCTAAGATCAAACATCAAAAAACTGTACTCCAAGATGAATCTTATTGAAAGAGACACCAATAAATTAACTTGCAACACTGAAAAATTAAGACTTCCATTACTAACAGTGTACATAAAGTTTCAGAACAGAAGAAAGCCAACCCTGTAATTTACCAATTAGCAATTAATCAAAAAATTTAAAGAAAAAAAAGGAAAATACCTCTCAGAGGCCTTCTGTTCTATGCATCCATGGTAAGTCCATATTCAGAGAAGAGGGATTGTCAATTTGTGCATCCGAAGAACTAGCAAATTTGCCCTTCTTTGACCATAGCCATATCTTGGAAACTGAATAGCTATCAGTTCTCATCCCAATACTAATTTTCTTCCCATTTTCTTCCCTTCCATCAGGCGAGAGATTACTAGCTCGATCTGTCCCCCCAACAAGCTTCAAACTGCGACCAATTCGATCATGGCTCGAGGCAGCCACCCTTAGATTAGCATCACCAACCACATATTGATAAGAACCCATTGAATAACACCTTCGAGCATCCAATTTACTACTACTAGTCTCTCCTATGTCCTCCTGCACGTGCTCATTATTCAATTTTCTGAATTTACCAAGCCTCACAGGAAAAACGCCCTTTTCTGCTGCTACTTCCTGGATTTGCACCGTCTTTAGACCAGATGAAAATCCATTCTCTCGATTACCCGGAAATCCATCTTCTTCCCTAAAATCCCGGTAATCGAATATTGGGTTTTCTGTTGAGAACTCGGGATTAAAAAGTGTATCCCTACAGAGAGGACACGTTGAGTTTGACAGAAGCCAAGTATCGATGCAACTGATATGAAAAGCATGGCTGCACACTGGAAGCAATCTCAGTTGGTCCTTCTCAGAAAATTCACACAAACAGACAGCACAATCAAAGGGCTCTTTTGCACCACCCACTATCTCCTTATACATAAACACCGGTAATGCATCAATAAACTCTTGATCTAAACCAGAATCATGTAAATGGAAGAGTTGTTGCAGTTGTCTTTCAAGTGCATCAGCGGTAGAAACTTCCAAATTTCTATTAGATTGAGAGGATAGTCGGCTTTTGGTAAGAAATCTAACAAGCAAGTGTAGAACCCCAGATATGAAGAACAAAACAGCTAAAATAACTATAATGAACAAAACAGCTGGACTAATCCTTGTACCAGATGAAGACGGGCTTGATTCTTTATGGAAATTACTATTAACACCATAAGGAGAAATAGGAGGTGGGTATGTCATTACACCATCTTTCTGATTCATTTTATGCTGAATCCAAGACATTTTCATATGGGTATGCCCAGAAAACCACCTCTGTTCTTTCATTAAGTAGACAATCTTGAGAATTTAGAAACAAAACATAGTGTGACATCACAAGGTTGTATGGGCATAATAAAGTAACAATTTTTATTTCTTTCAGATAGAGAAACCCCAAGTGACTGATTGTCAATAATATGAGCAGATGATGACATGGGAAACTTTAAAGATTGAGTCTTTACCTACCCTGATCCTCCATTAATGTATTCATAACATGGACCCCCTTCTTGCAGCGGCAGAAAAACCCTAGAAACACAGCTTTTGGCTGGAATCATAGAGCCTTTTACATGACTTGGAATACAGAAGGTTAAAGAAATCTTAAATCTCTATCATTCTACTTGACAATATACTTCCAACAAAAAAAAAACGCAAATACATGTGTATCTAAACTTAAATGTAAATTATGCCAAAAAAGACTGCAATTTTTACTTCCTCCAAGAAAAAAATGGAAAAACTATAGAAACAGAGAGATATTTAGGACCGGTTTGAGCCCATTCTTTTAAAATATATTCTTTCAAAATTTATTTTTAATTATATATTTTTCAATAAAATAATATTTTTTATCAAATTAATAATTTTTTTTTACTTTTTAATCGTATATTTCTTATTATATTATTATTTAAAATACATTATTTTCTCAATAATATACATGAAGCACAATCTCATTCATTTTTAAAAATATATTTTGAAATAGTAGATTGATGGAATTACAGATCAATTTTTTATTCCTTTAAATAAAAACAAATTCGGGGGCAAACCACGTGATTTTGAAGATAAGAATACATTTTTACTGTTGATGTGATGGGAAATATGTGGTTGAAAAAGAAGAAAAAGTTAATGATGTGATTGAAAATATTATTTTATTAAAGAATGTGTGGTTGAAAATGAGTAGAAAAATGAGAATGAAAAAAATAATGTAGACCAAACTGGGCCTAAGTAGAACTCAAACACTTAAAGCATTTGAACTTAAAGAACTTGAAGCACTTTAACTTAAAGAACTTGAACTTTAATAAGTAGAACTTGAAGCACTTGAACTTTAATAAGTAGAACTGAAGCACTTGAACTCGAAGCACTTTAACTTAAAGAACTTAAACTTTAATAAGTAGAACTTGAAGCACTTGAACTCAGAGAACTTGAACTTGAATAAGTAGAACTGAAGCACTTGAACTTGAAAAACTTGAACTTTAATAAGTAGAATTGAAGCACTTGAACTTGAAGAACTTGAACTTTAATAAGTAGAACCGAAGCACCTTAGAGATTTCTCCTATGATGTTCAGTTTCATTATGGGAGGCTTTTGTTGTACGCTTCGGAGGACCAACGAGGTAATTCTTTTTAGGATCGGATCCTCCCCTTCCGAGGTGTCCATGCTTCCCCACATGGTGGATGGTTCATTCATATGGAGGCTCCTTCCACGACGTTCAACTTCGTCATGGGAGGCTAGTGTTGTACGCCTCAGAGGACCAATGAGAGAATCC
>CAIGRT010193447.1:0-13344 GCA_903798405.1 Fraxinus platypoda | reverse complement strand
CCATTTTCGAGGCTAACATTTTACTACTTTACAAAATGCACTGTCAAACGATTTATATTCTTCCATAATACAGTTTTTAAAATTTAACAAATGCCTAAAACAGCTGTGATTGTTTGACAACAAGAATATGAATCTAAGAAATTGAGGAATCTCAAACAACACCTAAACATAGAGTCAACTAAACTTGCATCATAGATAAAGGAAAAGCTATAAATCGTATGATACTTCCCTTCAAATCAAACAAATTCAAAAGCTTGAGTCATAGAAACCTGAGATAATTGAGATAATTAGAATAATTAATTCAACAATAATATCCATTCATTGATGAAAAAACTACATACTCTCTTGTCAATTAGCAACCATCTTATCTCAATAAATATTCCACTTAATGAGTATAGTACTTTTCATTGAAATTAAAAACAAGTCAATAAACGTTGGCACACAACATAGCTCACATCACATAAACCCACTCATCTAGAAAACCTTCTTTTATATAATTAATTAAGTAGATGATAAATTGTATAATTGCCAATCAACTAATTTTGGGTTAAACCTGGTGTAGCTAAAAATTAAATTTTTAATAAAAGTTAATAAAATATGTGGTTGAAAAGTTGTAAGTCCCACGAAATGTGTGGTTAAAATTAATTATTGATTTTGAATTAAATTTTTAGTAATTTTTTAATCTTCAACAAACATGGCGTGAATGTGTGAATGGTAAATGAACATTGTCGCATATACCAAAACCGTACATAATTATAGCTTTGTATCAAAGTCATACGTGAGCTCACAAATTTTATTTGCATTCTTGCATGAATTGACTTTCGTCGGTCAAAACTAAAGCAATAATCCACATGACAAATCAAGTGCCTATGTGGTAATGACGTGGTAAACACTTGATAAATTAATTATACAAATGGTACAAGAACTTTACCACATTTATCAAAATTATACGCGAACTAATTTTTTTTTTTTAATCAAAATCATCCATGAACTCACATCCATACATGATTCAGCTTTCGTCTATCAAAATTAACAGAACAATCGGCAAACTGTTCAAAGATTAGTAAATGGACTGCCTTAGCTTATCACTTTGAAAAATTTGAGTATTACTTAAAATTTATTGTACCATGAGGATAATAAAATACAAATGGAAGTAAACATTGTGTTTGTCATGTTAATTGTTAATTTTGATAAACGGAAGTTAATTTATGAACGGATGTTGATAAGTGTGAAATTTACACTTAGAAAGTCATCAAAAGTGACTTTTATTAGCTTTATTGTGAATTTGATGCTTAACTATTTGTATTTTCAGATTATTTTAAGAGAACCAGCGATACTGATCAAGAAGGGTGGAATAGAATAAAAGCTACAATTTTGGGATAAAATTCTACACTTTGAAAATTGAAGGATTTGAATTTAATTAAACAAGATATGGGTTGCAGTTGCACAAATAAGTGGACTCAAGGGACTAAATTGCATTATTTGGAAGAAATGAGGCCTTGGAAAGAATTATTATATTAGTTGGGCTTTGAAATTGGACTTGAAAAGGGAGTGATTTCTAATTGGACTCCTAATTGGCACAAGCTTAAGTGATTGCAATTGATGTGTATGTATACACCAAAGTTGGCGGCTGAATGGAAAAAAAAAAAAAACACACACACACACACACACACATCAATTAGATTTTTTCTTAGGAAAATTAGGGTCATTACCCTCCAAAATTAAGGAAATTGAATAATACCCCATTAATTAATTATAACCTTTAATCACGTAATTAATACGTTCTAAATTAACCCCCCCAAAACCCAACCCAACCCAACCCAAATCAAATCAAAACCCCCGATTTCCATTCCAAAAACTCCCAAACCATTACATCAAAGAAGCAGTATTGCGAGCTGCGCGTAATTCGAGATCTGCATCAATGGCTACTGTTAGAACCTTGAAGGACGTCTCACCCCATGAGTTTGTCAAGGCCTACGCCGCACACCTCAAGCGTTCTGGCAAGATGGAGCTTCCCGAGTGGACCAATATTGTGAAAACTGGAGTACTTATAGAACTTGCTCTGTATAATCTTGATTGGTAATATATTAGGTCGGCTTCCATGGCAAGGAAGATATACTTAAGGGGAGGTCTTGGTGTCGGTGCCTTCCAGAGAATTTACGATGGGAGTAAGAGGAATGGAAGTCGTCCACCCCATTTCGAAAAAAGCAGTGGGTCCATTGTTTCTTCAGCAGTTGCAGAACATGAACATTATAGATATAGATCCAAGGGGTGGAAGAAGAATCACATCCAGTGGGGCGACGGGATATTGACCAAGTTGCTGGAAGGATTGCTGTCGTTGCACCTTGATAGATTAAGCCCCTGTTTAGCCCTCATTAAATTCTATTACATTACATTAATTTTTTTCCTCTCTTCATCTCAACCATACATTCATCAAATAAAATAATAATATACACAAATCTAAAACTTTTCAACTACACATCTCTCATCAATCACTATTCTAAAAATTTTCAACCCCTCAAAAATGCCAAATAATGGGGGCCAAACAGGGGCTAAATAGGCTTCAGTTTAAGCTTGTTGAAGAGAGCTCTTTGGAAAAATATTTTAACCAATTTTGGCTGCAAATGTGAGCATTGTCATGATGTTTTTGACTCGGTAATTTCTATAAAGATTCATCCAGGTGTACTGTTGGAGCAAATAGTTGTATTTTGATTTTGATTTTGATTTTGTTTTTGTTTTCATTTATGAATGTAATTTTGTTGGATTATACCAAAAAAAAAAGCCATTACAGCAAAGAGAAATCTTCATCCCACCTCAGCAAAGAGAAAAAAACCATTTTGATTTTGTTTTCGTTTTCGTTTATGAATGTGATTTTGTTGGCTANTTATACCAAAAAAAAAAGCCATTACAGCAAAGAGAAATCTTCATCCCACCTCAGCAAAGAGAAAAAAACCATTTTGATTTTGTTTTCGTTTTCGTTTATGAATGTGATTTTGTTGGCTATATATATTATTTTTGTCATTGATTCCAAATTTTTATTGGTGTTTTGTCATTTTTTCTTATGGTACTGAACCTGAATATAATATTTATTTTCCATGTTTTGGATGTTCATATTTGCTCAAGACGACTTGAATGTTTTCGATTGGTATTTTGTCACTTTTCTGAACGTTTTTCACTTTTTTAGTGTTTGTAACTTTTTTCTATCACATTTTTTATTGTTCGTTGCTTTTTTAAAAAATTTCTGTCACTTTTTCAGTGACAAACTTTTTTTTTTTTTTAGTTGTCACTTTTTTTTTTTTTTTGAATTTTGTCACTATTTTAGTTACAAAAAAAGTGCCAAACTTATTTTTTTGAGTTTGTCACTTTTTTTTTAAATTTTATCACTTTTTGAGTGTTTGTCACTTTTTTTTATTGTCTGTCACTTTTTTAATCTGTATAACTTCTTTTAATTTGTGCCACTTTTTTGAATTCATCACTTTTTTTAATTTTGTTACTTTTTTCAGTCACCTTCTTGATTTCTATCACTTTTTCTAGTGACAAACATCAATTTTTAATAAAAGTGACATTGTATGTCATTTTTTAATAAAACAAAAGTGACACTTAACTTTAAAAAGTGACAGTGAGTCACTTTTTTTTTTCTATGTCACTTTTTCTAAAAGTGACAATTGATTTTACAAAGTATTTTTTACTTCCAAAATATGTTTTATATGATTTTTCAAAAGACCCTTAATTTTAAGGGTATTTTTGTAAGTTGCCCTTTTTTCTTTGGGCATTTACTGAGAACGGCGGCTGGAGACGCGGAAAAAAAAAGCACATAATTTGAGACAGCAAACATGAAGACGGCAGACACGAGAGAAAAGAATTCCAGATTTTCATGAGTTTAAAATCATCTATCATTGTGCAAAAATTGAAAAATTAATCACGTTTCGTTGATTTTTGGTGATATCATTCCACTTCTATTTGTTTAGTTCCGACATTATGCTACACTAAATTAGTTTTGTGCTAGAATTTTCGATGAACCTTGTATTATGAACCTTTAATTCGTGATTTTATTTGTTTTTGACATTTAAAGCACGTTTTTAATTATTGAATGATTGACATGAATTTAATTTTCTCTACAATTATATACGTAATAGTTGTATGAGTTTTGTGACTTATTTCACCTTCGAAAGATTAAAAATAAGTTAAACATAGTGTCAATTGTCGTAGGTTCGAAAGGGGATATAAATATATCTCTATACTTTACATAATGTTTAAGTATTCATAAATCTATTAATGCATTATTGTATGTTCGCATACATCATAGAAATATAGATTTAATTCTACTCGAGAGATTGTTAAACAAATTAAGAATATTGATCTTCATAATTGAATCGTGTTGTCAAATTCATAAAATTCGGGGTTAGAGGGGATTGATATAAAAGAATTCGGGATCCTAGTGCGCTTTTCATCATCATATTTTTATAAAACTTACATTTAATTATAACCTTACATTGATTTTAATTAATTTAGGTCTTGCATTCATAAGTAGATTATTTAATTTATAGGAAAAATCACAAATTTCAATAGTTTTGGATAAGGTTAAATTAATTCGAATTTGAACTAGTACAATTTTTGTGGGAACGATACTTGTACTCAAAATCCATTTTACCACTTCTTCACGAACCGAGCACTTGCGGTATTTTAAACGAAGAATATTTTTTTGACAAGATTTTGGCGTCGTTGTCGGGGAATGTATTTGAGTTTAAGTTCATTTTCCTTGGCACTAATTTCAAACTTGTAGCTTTTATTTTATTTTTTTTTATCAATTTATTTCAGTGTTTCTATTTTCTCTCTTTCAGGCATTTTATATGAAATTCGAAAGACAGTGAACTGATACCAGCTGATCCAGAAATTAAATATACTTTTCACCATAGGCAAAGAGAAGCACAACAAATATAGATGGCTAATGCACAGAATAATCCAATTGTTCAAGTGAATGAAGAGGTAGTGGTCGATGAATGAAATATGCTAGTTGGGGATTTCATGACTCCACAAATTATTCAAAGCCAGTCTAGCATTGTTTATCCTTCCTTTGAGCTGCCGAACTTTCAGCTGAAAACCAATTTCATCCATTTATTCCAGAATGGCATCAATTCTATGGCTAGGCTCATGAAAATCCACACACACGTCTCTCGATTTTTGGAGATGTCCACACTTTAAATTTCAAGGAGTTTCAGATGATGCTATCAAATTGAGATTATTTCCCCATACTCTGTGATAGAACAATTGAACGGTTGAACTCACAACCCATTACCAGTATCACTACTTGAATGACTTAGCTCAAAAATTTTGCACCAAATTCTTCCCATCAGCCAAGATAGCGAAGTTGAAGCATGACATATCCATATATCGGCAAGGAGAAACCAGATCCTTTGATGAAGCTTGAAACAGATTCAAGAACATACTTCGGAAGTGTTCTCATCATGGAATCAGTAAAGGGCTTCAGGTCCAATATTTTTATGCAAGTCTACTTCCATCTTATAAGAGCATGGTCAACTTTCCATCCAAAGGCTCTTTGTCCACGAAAACAATTGATGAAGCTTTAGAATTATTTGACAGAGTGGCTACTACTACAGCCATGTGGGCCTTTAAGTGGGTTGTTCACAAGAAAGTACCAAGAGTATACGAGGTGGACATTTATACAACATTATCTGTAAAAATTTACTCTTTGGTTCATAAGGTTGAGAGATTGTCACAACCAGCCAATGCAGTACAGGCCAAGTGAGGAAGTTGTGAAGAATGTGAGGGGAGATCACAGTATAGTAAGCTGTCCAATTCTTACACAAGACATAGAACAAGTTGACTATGTACAAGGGGATCAACGCCAACAAAATAATCCATATTCTGACACTTACAACATTGGTTGGAGGAATTATCAAAAAATTTCTTGGAGTAATTACAATTCTGATAGGCTACAAGGTTCTCAGTTTTAGCAAGCAGAGAAGAGAACTTCATTGGAGGAGATGTTTGGTAAATTCATGGAAAAGACAGATCAGTACATAGAAGCAAATAATCAATTCATGAGAAAGATTGAGACAACTCTTTAGAATCAAAGTGTTGCAACTAAAAACTTGGAGACTCGAATAGGATAGGACAGATGGCACACGCTATATCAGGAAGAGCACCAGGTAAATTGCAAAGCAATACAAAGGTTAACCCCAAGGAATATTTCAAAGCAATTACTACAAGAAGTGGGGTCTAGTTACCTGATATTCATGTTAAGACGTCAGTTGCAAATAAAGGAAAAATACATTCTACTGATGAGGAGCATGTGAAACAGACTGAACAGACAATAAATACATCTGTCAAAGAGAGTTCGGATACACCACGGGTTAAGGTAACTGCTCTTATCAAACCATACGAGCCTTCGACTCCATTTCCTCAGAGACTGCAAAAATACAAATTAGACAAACGGTATACAAAATTCTTTGAGATCTTCAAGAAGCTTCACATCAACATCCATTCTGCTGATACTCTCGTTCAGATGCCTAGTTATGCCAAATTCTTGAAGGATATCTTATCTAACAAACTCAAGCTAGACGAACATAAAACAGTAATGTTGACCGAGGAGTGTAGTGCAAGAAAACAAAAATAAGCTACCTCACAAATTAAAAGATCCATGGAGTTTCACTATACCCTGTACTATAGGTGATTATTATTTTAATAAAGTTTTATGTGATCTATGTGCAAGCATTAGCTTGATACCACTCTCTATTTTCAATAAAATAGGCTTGGGGGAGGCTAAAGCATCTACAGTGACTTTACAACTAGTGGATCAGTCTATCACGCACCCAAGAGGAATTATTGAAGATATCTTGGTGAAAGATGACAAATTCATCTTCCCAACTGACTTTCTTATTCTTGACATGGAGGAGGATGGGGTCATTCAACTTATTTTAGATCGACCATTTTTACCTACTGGCAGAGCTCTTATTGATGCGCAAAAAGGTCAACTGATTTTGAGGCTCGGTGAAGTGCATGTCGCATTTAATGTGTTCAAGACCATAAAATATCTAACTGTGTCAAACGTTTTTAGATCGGTGTGATTGACAAGGTAGTTAATGACACCTTCCAACTGCATAATCCATCTGATCCATATGAGGTGTGCATTGTACACTCTCAATCCACTCATTCTGATTCTAACGAGATTGAGATATGTGCAAGATATCTTGAAGCTAATCTGGCATATAGGAGCAGACTACACTATGAGGAGTTAGGCATGGGTCCTACAAAGCCTTTGCCATCAATTTAGCAGCCTCCTGAGTTAGAGCTCAAACAATTGTCGTCTCATCTTCGTTATTCCTACTGGGGAGAATTGTCCATATTAATTGTCATTATTTTAAATTCCATCAATAAGCTTTAAGAAGAAAGACTGCTGCGGGTACTCAAAGAAAATAAGACAGCTATTGGGTGGTCTATTGCAGACATCAGAGGGGTCAGCCCTACACTTTACATGCATAAAATTCTTATGGAAGATAATTTTCGACCAAGTATAGACGTCCAGATGAGACTCAATCCAAATATGAATGAGGTAGTTAAAGTAGAGGTGCTGACGCTTTTGGATACAGGGATAATTTATCCTATCTCAGACAGTGAATGGATAGTCATGTTTAGGTTGTGTCGAAAAAGGGGTGTCACAATAGTACAGAATGAGAAGAATGAACTAATTCCCACCAAAATTGTTACGTGATGGAGAGATTGCATTGATTATCGCAAACTCAACAGTGCTACTTGAAAGGATCCATTTTCCCTTCTATTTATTGATCAGATATTGGAGAGGTTTGCAGGTCACTCCCATTATTGCTTTCTTGATGGATACTCCGGTTATAATCAGATTCCGATAGCACCTAATGATTAAGAGAAGACTACATTTACACGTCCCTGAGGCACATTTACTTACTGTAGGATGCCATTTGGCCTATGCAATGCCCCCAGCAACTTTTTCAACGTTGCATGATGGAAATTTTTCTGATATAATGGAGAAATTCATAAAAGTCTTTATGGATGATTTATCAGTCTTCGGTTCTTCATTTGATGAATGCCTAGAGCACTTAAAATTGGTCTTGCAACGATGTAAGTAAACTAATTTGGTACTAAATTGGAAAAAATGTCACTTCGTAGTAAAAGAGGACATCATGTTGGGGCATCTGATTTCAACTAAAGGGATTGAAGTGGATAAGGCAAAGATTCAAGTTATTGAGAAATTACCACCACCAACTTCAGTTAAGAGTGTTCGTGGTTTCCTTGGTCACACCGAGTTTTATCGTCACTTCATCAAGTACTTCTCTACAATCACTAAGCCATTGTGCAATCTGCTAGACAAAGATGTTCATTTCAACTTCTATGAAGAGTGTTTATTGGCTTTCAATACTCTAAAAGATAAGTTGATTTCAGCACCAATAATAATTGCACCAGATTAGAGTTTGCAGTTTGAGCTAATGTGCGATGCAAGTGACTACATAGTGGAAGCAGTATTAGTGCAGCGTCGAGATAAAAAAAATTATGTGATTTATTATGCAAGCAAGATATTGAATGATGTACAGCTAAACTAAGCTACCATTGAGAAGGAACTTCTAGCTGTAGTCTATGTTTTTGATAAATTTCGATCTTATCTTGTTAGATCAAAGGTAAGTCTACACCGACCATGCAACTTTGAAGTATTTGATGGCAAAGAATGATGCAAAACCAAGATTGACCAAATGGGTGCTACTCCTGCAAGAATTTGATTTAGTGATAAGAGACAAGAATGGAAGTGAAAACGTCGTAACTGACCATTTATCTCGACTTAAGCATGGAGAGCAAAAAGAATACGTGGATATAAATGAGATATTTCTAGATGGACATATTTTTAATGTGACAAATGTACCATGGTATGCAGCTATTGTAAATTATTTGCCCATATCCGTCATTTTATCAAATTATTCAAGTCATCAAAAGAAGAAATTTTTTCTGACTTGAAGTATTATTTTTGGGAGGATCATATTCTCTACAAACGGGGTCCATATCAAATTACTAGGCAGTGTGTTCCTAAAGTAGAGGTTCCTCAGATATTCGAGTAGTGTCATTTGTCTATCTATACTAGACACTTTGGTGTTTCAAAGACAGTTTCAAAAATCCTAGTCGGGGTTCTATTGGCCTTCAATATTCAGAGATGCTTAATTTTTGTGAAGAGGTGTAATAAATGCTAGCATACAGGAAATGTCTCTAGAAGGAATTAGATACCTTTGAACAATATTCCTGGGTGAAGCTGTTTGATGTGTGGGGAATTGACTTCATGTGACCATTCCTCCCACGTTCTCAAATCAATATATTCTTGTTGCAGTTGACTATATCTCTAAATGAGTGAAAGCAGTAGCATTGTCAACTAACGATGCTCAGGTGGTGGTAAATTTCTTGAAATATTACATTTCACTGGTATGGTACACCCCGCGCAATTATTAACGATCGGGGTAAACATTTCTGCAATCTTAAATTTGAGTCCTTGTTGGCTAAATATGGCTTCCAACATCGTATAGCTACCCCCTATCACCCTCAAACCAGTGGGCAAGTTGAAATCTCCAATCAGATGTCAAAACAGATCCTTGAGGTGTTTATTAGTTCTTCAAAAAAAGATTGGTCTAAGAAACTTGACGATGTCATGTGGGCATACAAAACAGTTTTCAAAACTCCTATAGGCATGTCTCTTTATCATCTGGTTTTTGGGAAAGTGTGTCTCTACCAGTTGAGTTGGAGCATTTGTTGGCAGTCAAAAACTTGAATTTTAATTTGAAGGCAGCGGGTGAAAAGAGACTACTTCAATTGAATGTGATGTATGAGTTTTGGTTGGAAGTCTATGGAAATGCGAATTTGTACAAGGAGCGAACCAAAAAGTGGCATGATATGCATATTCAAATAAGGAAGTTTGAAGTTGGCAACAAATCTTGTTATACAATTCGTGACTCAGGCTTTTTCCGAACAAGTTGATGTCAAGGTGGTCGGGACCGTACACTATTACTCGAGTTTTTCTATATGGGGCTATTAAGATCACTCGTGAGAGCAAATGAACATTCAAAGTTAATAGACAGTGATTAAAGCTATATTGAAGCGGAGAATTCTCAAAAGAAAAATCAATCGTTCATCTTGCAACACCTGAGTGAATCACCCAAAAGTCGAGTTCTAGATTATAAATCGAGCTCTTAATGGGAGGCAAACCCATTTTTCTAAGTATTTCATTATATGTAGTTTTAAGATTTGCATTAGTACTTTATGACCATATTTAGGAACTCATGCATTTAAATAATTTTTAACACATTTTATGTAGTATTTTAAGACTTGAATTAGTAATTTAGGCATGTTTAGTTATTGGGTTCATTTTTACTTAGGCTCATTGTTAACGCCCTAACATTATTTTGAGCTTATATTGGTATTATATTCATTCTTAAGGTTGCACCTAGATTTTAATCTTCTTAATGTTAGAAGATTAGACTTTTTCTTGGTGTGAATTCATTGCAACTATTTAAACCTTATTTACTATCACTAATATTTATTTTGAATTTTTGAAACAGAAAATTATAATTTAGCAACAAAGAAAAGTGGTGGTTGTCATGATATCTACCAGTCAGACCATCTGATCCTTCTACCTATCCATATCTACCCAGGGAAGTTTCTGATCATAACTCTTTTATTTTGATTATTTTTGCTTTTACATTGGGGAGAATGTAATATTTTTGTCTGGGGTGGGAAACTATTAGGATGCTTAGAATATATATTTATTTTTCAACTGCTGATCAAGTCTGTATAAATTTAAAAAAATGATGAATTGTTTTTTAAAAAATGATTGAAAAAAAAAAAATAGTGTCTAGTTTAGCGTTGACCAACTTGCCGCCTATGATCATATTTGTTTGAATTGAGTATATTTTTAGCTAGAATTGGACAACATCGTATATTATTCTTTTACTTGAGTGCTTATTCATGTTAGACTGGTTTACTTGAGCATATAGCCATAATTGACTTATCACTTATATTGGGATATAACTTGATTATGTGAATTTAATTGTTGATGTTGTTAACCTAAGCTTGAGTTGAATCCCCAAATCATTTATATAGAAACCAAATTGCTAAAAAGTAGTTTGGGGGTGGGAAGGTTAGTAGTTAGTGCTTGTGTTGAATCCCCAAATCATTTAATGGTTTGGAGTTCTCAGGTCTCACCATTTATTGAATGAGTTCGTGTTAAAGAGTCTAGAATGAGTACTGACCACTTTAAAAATTCGAATCTCATACAAAAAAAAAAAGCAAAAAAATGTGATACATCTTATACTTCTTTTCGTAGCCTTTATGACTCTATTGATTAAGCATGTTATGGCATCTAAAACCTGGTGCCCTGTATTTATATGATTTGGGAGTCATCGACCTAAAACTCGTTATAGGGGTCATTTAGAAAATTTAATGGAAAGTAGTCTTGCACAAAAGATGTCAAAAAAAAAAAAAAAAAGGAGAGCAACAATCAAAATATATTCATAGCGAAAGAAATAAAAAGGGATTTAGATTATCAAAAGTAAGATGTGTCCGGTAAGGACTTTGAGATTTGAACTCTAGAGATTGGCCGTATGATTTTGAGAAATACTTACCATCTTCCTTCTAGGTTTACAAGTATCTCTGACCACTTGTGTGGAAAAATGCATTATAATGATTTTTTAGGAACACACATGTGCTAAAAATACCTCGGAATTGGAGAGAAAAAGCATTAGTGATTTTGCATGAAAGTTGTGAGGAAAAACTGACTACAAGAGGATTGCGAGTGTGAATAAATCAACAACATTTGGTTGGTTGTGTTCTATTATGGTGTGAGTTCAATGTTGGCACACACACACTAAGTTGAGCATCGAATAAGTAAAAAAATATTTTTGATGTTGATTGGATCTTTCTAAAATGACACTTAACTTCGAATATGAGGTATATGAGAAGTAGTTCAACGTTGATTATGTTATTTGTAACTTGCTTAGAATAGTAATATGTTTATGTCTAAGTTTTGTTTTACTTTGTTCGAGGACGAACAAAAATTCGAGTTTTTGGGTGTTGATAAGTGTGAAATTTACACTTAATAGTTAAGCATCAAATTCACAATAAAGCTAACAAAAGCCACTTTTTGTGGCTTAGATAAGTGTAATTTTTTATTTTATTTTGTATAAGATTCGAATTTTTAAAGTAATTGGTATCCATTCTAAATTCCTTAACACAAACGCATTCAATCAACGGTGAAACCCGAGAACTCCAAACCATCAAACTTCTATGGACACAAGCGCTAACCTTCCCATCCCCCAAATTATTTTTTAGCAATTTGGTTTCAATATAAAGGATTTGGGGATTCAACTCAAGTCTAGGTTAACAATATCAACAATTAAATCCACATAATCAAATCAGGTCCCAATCATCATAGGCGACAAATCGTTCAATGCTAAACTAGATACTATTTTTGGTTTTTTTTTTTTTTTTTCAAATTTTCAATCATTTTTTATATAAAAAAAAAATTCACATTTTTTTTAACATTTATACAAACCCAACAGTTGAAAAATAAATATATATTCTAAGTATCATAATAGATGTGATACAAATTTGTGAGTACAGTTATTGTTTTAATAAGAAGTTGAGTTTATATATTATTTTGATATAGGGAGAAAATTCATGTATTGTTCACATAAATAACTTGTCAAGTGTGTGCCGTCATTGCCAATAGTCATTCATTTGTCATGTGGATTATCAGCTAGTTTTGACTGACGGAAGTTAATTCATGTATGGATGGGATACAATTTTGTGAGTTAATATGTATGATTTTGACATAAAACTAAGTTCTTGTATGATTTTGGTATGTGGGTGAAATTCCATATTCCTTTCAAGCATTTAATCCACTAGTTTTTATCAATTTAGGATACGACAAGTAACGTAGGGGTGAAATTTTAAATAAATTCAAGTTTAATAATCTAATTATAACCAATTAAAGTTTAATGATTCAATTTAGATTCACAAAGCACAATAATAGAGTCAGGGAAAAAGTGTTGGTGAAAGTTGAAATAATCTTTTTGAGAAGGCAACGTGTATCACAACAAAGAACAAAATAAAATACTGTCGACATCATAATCCAGCAGTCGATAATCTATATATTTATATATAGGGTTGTGCTAGATGTACATCTAATCCATTACCTAATGGATTACACCCCCTCACATGGAGGGGGGCCCACGAATATTTTATTGTGTGTGGGCCCCCCTCCATGTGAGGAGGGTGTAATTCATTTGGTAAATCATTATGTACATTTAGACTAATTCA
>CAIGRT010193431.1:0-13808 GCA_903798405.1 Fraxinus platypoda | reverse complement strand
CAGAAGTAATTACAATTCCCAATAAAACAATGTTTAGGCAATTCAATTCCTTGGAATTCATTTTTTTTTCCACCCAAATTCCACTATTGCAATCAAACGGACCCTAAAGGAACTTATAAGTTGGAAATATCAGAAGCTAGAATAAATTTGAAGTTGCATTTTGAGTGCTAACATCTGCTTGTTCGGTTTTGGTATTTTTTGTTCAGGTTGGTGGAGACAAGATCAAGAGGGGAGTTGTCGAGGCCAAGCTGAAGGTGGCAATTAATGGTTTCGGAAGAATTGGTAGGAACTTCTTGAGATGCTGGCACGGAAGGAAGGATTCCCCTCTTGACATCATCGCTCTTAACGACACTGGTGGTGTCAAGCAAGCCTCTCACCTTCTCAAATATGACTCCATCCTCGGTATCTTTGAAGCCGATGTCAAACCTGCTGGCGATGATGGCCTTTCTGTTGATGGCAAAATCATTAAAGTAGTCTCCAGCCGCAACCCCCTCAACCTTCCCTGGAAGTAATAACTTCCTTCTTATATACATATTTTTCATTGCATTTTCGTACGCGCTTTGGACTAGATAATATTGGATAGTATTATATAAGAAAAAGAAAGTAAAACCCTGTCTATTGTACCGTCTAACCATGTCTAGTATTACTTACTATTTTGTCTCGTGATGTATTGATCTCAATCACCCTTTATAGCCTCATCAGACTGCGACTATAATCTACAGGAGTCATGTAAACTTTGCTTCCATGAGCAAAAGCTAAGTATTTTCCGCCCTAATAATTGCCGTTTTCTTTGATCAAATAATTTCATTTCCAGGGATTTGGGGATTGATCTAGTGATAGAAGGTACTGGAGTGTTCGTAGACAGGGAGGGTGCTGGTAGACACATTCAAGCCGGAGCGAAGAAGGTTATCATCACAGCTCCTGGAAAGGGTGATATTCCTACCTACGTTGTTGGTGTAAATGCTGGCGATTACAACCCTGATGAGCCTATTATCAGCAATGCTTCTTGCACTACCAACTGCCTTGCACCTTTTGTCAAAGTCCTTGACCAGAAATTTGGTAATGCATCCCTGCAACACATGCACACACTTACAGACATATACATGTCGGATGGTGTTGCTTATGTTCAGTACGCAGCACTTGACAATACTTATTTTTCGTACTATTTATTTTCTCGTATTAATTGACATGATGAAGCTGATAAAATTTTGATATCATAGGCATTATTAAGGGAACAATGACAACTACTCATTCCTACACTGGAGACCAGAGGCTTCTTGACGCAAGCCACAGGGATCTTAGACGTGCACGAGCTGCAGCCCTCAACATTGTTCCTACCTCGACCGGTGCTGCCAAGGCTGTGGCACTTGTCCTTCCACAACTCAAAGGAAAGCTGAACGGCATTGCTCTTCGTGTCCCGACTCCCAACGTGTCTGTGGTGGATCTCGTTGTCCAGGTCGAGAAGAAGACATTCGCCGAAGAAGTTAATGCTGCATTCAGGGAGGCTGCTGAAAAGGAACTCGACGGTATCTTATCCGTGTGCGACGAGCCACTCGTGTCTGTGGACTTCAGGTGCACTGATGTTTCATCGACAGTTGATTCTTCATTGACAATGGTGATGGGAGATGACATGGTTAAGGTTATTGCTTGGTATGACAATGAGTGGGGTTACTCACAGAGGGTGGTTGATCTGGCTGACATTGTTGCTAACAACTGGAAATGATGAAGTAAATTTGGTATCATATGAATCTGTAAGTTTTTTTTTTGTTTGTTCAAGTGTTTGCAGATTTTAATGTACCTTTTTGAGAATTCTGAAGAGAATGCAAACTATTATCCACCATTCTGGAAGTATTAATCAATTAATTTCAAATAAATAGGTTTCTATTGAGGCCTGTAATTGCATAGCAACCTTCTTGTATCTAAAGGAAAATTTTATTGAAGGTCTTACTACTTTGAGCGAAGTCTCAGTTCGATTATAAACTTTAAAATGTCTCAATCAAGTCCCATGTTTGACCCCATTAAAATTATAATACATTTCTCACTTTTTTTCAATCACATTCTTCAATAAAATAATATTACACGTAAAATAAAAATTTTTCCTTATTTTCCAACCATATATTCTAAAAAAAAAAAAAACACTATTCCAAAAATTATAATACCAAATAATGGGGCCGCTACCAAATCACCCAACTTCATAACAATCATTCCAATTGACAGCACATACTTGTGTTGCTGTTAACACCTGACGCAGTTCCCACATGAAACCAAGTTGTACGATTTGTAATACTCTTGGACAATCTAAACCAACATCATTTAAACGTTTCCCTTTCTGCCAACCGTGTCTTTCGAGAAACATTACTTCGCTCAAACAAGAAACTTCTATTACAATCATAGATGGGATTCTTTTTACATTCACAGTTCACGTTCATCGTTTAACCTTGGGTAAATCGAGATTGATCCGAGGCCGCGATTTCCCAACCATAAGCGACTGATATGTGCATGGCATAGAAAATAATACTAGATAACCACAATATCAGAAGGCAAGAAAAACCCGTCACCCTCAGAAGCCCAAGTATAAGCTAATATACTACGGATAGCTTGTATGCTTTTTAACAGCAACATTGGCTAAAAATTTCCTTGGATATTCATTCTACTACAAATCGTCAGGAGAAAACAACTGTTGATAATATTCACCATAATGAACATTACTTGATCTTGAATGATCTGAACTAGTGATACTCTTGAAACTTCTGTTGGCTATATAAAAAGCCATAATGCTCTCCTGAACCTAACGCTGCCACATCTTGACAATCGTCTATACAGATGAATACCGATTTCCCTCTGGCTTATTTAGATTTAATAAGAAGAATGAAAAATGACCCTCATTCTACATGTTTCTGCAAAACAGAAAACATTATTCCTTGTCAACTTTAGACGAACCTGAAAAGCCCATCTGAGAAATAGCTAGGTTGGGTACAATTCATATACTTCTGCATGTATACTTGAATCACCTATGGGCAGATGTGTGTGGCATTGGATAAGTCATAGGACCAATGCTAGTCTGAGGGCTGGGTCCTGGAATTGGAGCTCGGACACCATATGCCACGTGAGTCGGTTGTGGAATATTCACTGGCATGCCGACTGCAGAAACAAGGGGTCCTCCTATTGGTTGCCCAATAGTTGGTGCTCCTCCATACATCCCAACTCCAGGAGAAGCAGCTGGGACTTGAGGAGGTTGTTTGTTTGATTTGGCAGATGAACTTCCCACAGCAGAAGCATTTGTTTGACCAGTGATTGGACCTTCTGGCACTGAAACTTCTCCACTGCTGACACTGGTGATGTCATGAATGCTCGACCGCCTCCTATCTTTGTTCATAGAGTTCAAACGGATGAAGTATTTTTGGGCATGGCTTGCCACTTGTGTAGGAGTTCTGGTCACCACAAAGTTCCGGGAAATGCTTCGCCAGTCACCTTTTCCATATTTATCCAAACCAAGAAGAAACAACCTGAATTATAATAATAAATAGAAAATATATGTCATGCTCAAGGATAAAGCAAAATGCAAAGTCAGAAAAAAGTAACCAAAAAGCGCACACAAAATGCTGTTAATTTGTGCCTCAAACATATATGAAACGATTACAGAAATAGGCAAACAATCAGAGCACCTTTAGTATAATAACTCTAGCACAAGTTTTTAAATCTCTCCGACAGAATACACATCCAACATTGTGTCTGCTCTAAAATACACAGAAGATCAGCAGTAGTCATTCAATGATGTAAATTGAATTATACGAATATAAGAAGCAGAAGTGAAGAGGCTCAATCAATAATTTGGGATATCTCTAGACATGTTTTGATTCTCTTTTCATTCTTCCCATCTTTCAAATGCAAGATAGATTTGTGTAGTCAAGAGCAGGTCTTCGTGGAATTACAGGAAGAAAAAGAAGCTTAAATTCTCGTGTGTAGCCAAGGCAAACCGTTTAATCTTTCAACAATAATTCCTAAGAAATATAAACAATAATACATTAGAAAAGGATTACCTATTTTCCCTTCTCCATAGCTTTCAGCCATAAAATTGTGTATGGCCAGTTTGAAAGACAACTTATAAAGACGCTTTCAGGCATTAAACCTTTATATATTTGACAAGGGTAAAAACATAAAAATACTTTCATTATGTCAATGCAACAACTCCCATCCCCATCAGCCATTAAGTAGAGAACACCACCTTCAAACTAAGGTTTCACATACGTTTGAAGGATTCAGTACAAACTAGAAAAGGGTTCACCACAACCAATAGCTGGAATGATTACTGTTCATCAGTAAACATATTAATAATGCAAGACACAGACAATTAGACCTTCCATTGTTAGAGTAGTATATGGGAGATGTTCATCAATTTCTTTCTACTGCTACCGATGTTCTTCCCAATTCAGTCCTTTGCATTGATATCCTTCAAGATGTTACAGCACATGGTCAGTAAATTGGGCACTGATTTATAGACCGCCTAATTAGAGTAAGAAAAATAAAGTCATCTGTTGTTATGGGGAGGTGTGAAAGGCAAAAGATGTGACCAGGCAATATGCAAGTTATTTGAAAATCACTTGGGTACCATTACAATCAGAAAGAATTTTATTGCTTAAAGGGACTTAAAACCAAAACTGAAGTGCAATAATTCAAGTTCTTCAGTTACGGCATATCAACAAAGACTCTTAAAGCTCTTGCACATTTATTTAGAGAAAAGATACTATACTCCAATGGGTTTTTGCCACCAGCCTCTTTCCTAGCAAGTGTCTTAAAGGTGCTTTTAAATGCACAATAATGTATAATGTTGACGCCAAGGCTAGTAAAACACCAAAATAATAAAATTGCGACATGGGCAAAGACTAGAGTTTGCAGACAATTTCTAGCTTTCATGTAAAGGGGATATGCATCGGATGTCCTTGTTGCATTTCTTTTCCACATAAAAAAGGCAATGTAAAGCATGTCCATAGATTGTTGTAACTTTCTCCATCTTCCAACATTTTAACACAATAATGTAGTAAACTTTTGCATGAGACTGTGAGAGGATAAACAAGTGGCACATGCTCACACACACCAATTAGTGTATACAATGTAAGGTGATCAACATGCGCTATGAGGAAAGTAGGAAAATAAGCAACAGATTCAGATTGCACTGTTAAATTTGGTAATTAATAACAGTTAGATCATTCCAACAGCTTAATTCCATATAGCCTCTGTTTGACAACCATTATTTGGGAAAAACAATGTTTTGAATAGTGATTTTTTTGAGAATGTGTGGTTAAAAAGTATGAAGTAGTTTTGGGTTAAAGTGCAGAATATTTTATTACGTGAATGTGATGAAAATGAGTATGTAGAAAAAAGAGTTTTCAAATAATGGTTGTCACTTGTCAAGCAGGGGCATAATAAGTTAATTCGCTGTAAAAATTGGCCCTTGTGCACTCTCCCCAGAAAGTAATTTCTGAATGCAAGGCTAAGCTAATTCTACAAAAGCTTCTTCAAGGTAGGCGGCAAAAAGCAAGAAAAGGATAACTGTAAGAGAGAAAAATAATTTGTTCACGAGAAGAAACATTTTCTTTTTGAGCGTTCTTTTCTGTGCTTGATTTATTGTCAGCCCATTTCTGTTTCCAAACTGATCAGCCACTAGTTAGTTTCAATGATGGGTTTTCAATCTAAGCCATTTCTTTGCCTTGTTTTTGCTCCATACTTAGCCATGAGTTTTTTGGATGCTTCGAATTGACGCATCACTTTTAATTTTGTTCTGTAGATATCTAGAGGAATATTTTCCCACTTTTTATGCAAATCTTGGTAATTAAACACATTATTTGGTATTAAAGTTTGATAGTTTTGTTTTCATTAGTTAAAATTCTACCCCCTCCCCCACTGACAACCACACAAACACATTTGGGGAGAAGAACGAAAATAATCAATTATCCCGTGGCTGTTCTTCTTGACTTAGTGATTTGAACTTTTGTATTAGTTGCTTTGTTAGCTTATGGATAATGTTTAGCACTTTTATTCCTTGAATGAGTAAAGTTCCCTAATTAAGCCATTGTGTTTGGCTTTTCAGTACCATGTCTTTAGATAGAATTTCAAAGCAGATCCATTTATTTTTGGGTTAGAGACTTGTCTCTTCAACTATGCTTGTGCAGAAATTTTTTTTGGTATGACAATTCTTTGTAATGATACTAACTCCTGAAATTAGTATTTTCATTCATGCTTCTTGTTGAAAGAGTTACAGTACGGTGAACAATCCTATCTAATAAAGGAAACTAAATTACACAATTAAACAAATATAAGAACCTAGACAATCAGATAAATCAGGGAATTAATTTCCTCATTTTGTGATTGATTGAGGAAAGAATATTAGAAATTAATTCCATGATTCCTCCCTGATTTCTGTCATAGATAAATTGAAATACTTAAGATTTTAAATGAAGTGGTTCAACACTAACTTTAGTAATACTTTTGTATATTTTATTTCCTACATACAAACAATAGTGAAAACTCTTATACCTAGAATCCTATACGAGTCAAAAATGTGTTCTTTATTTCTGTTCTTTGTTTTTTATTTACTTTCAGCGTGGAATTGATCAGAAATAGGCCCTACAACTCTTCTAAGTACACGCAACCCCAAAACAACCACTTCCATAATTTATCTCGGTAGGAAAGAACCTCATTGTCAAGTGGAAGAAGAGAATTTGTGCAACCAGATCAATGACCACGAAAGGATGAAATGAAACATTATTGTGTTGAGTAAACTTTGCTTAAAGCTGAGAGACTTCTCTATCAGACTTGGGAATCCATTAGTTAGTGTCTACCCATTTCAGAGGTTTCATAATACATCAAGTAATATTAAATATAGTATAATATGACAATGGAAAATGAGAAAAGAACCATCTCTGCCACACGTCACTTGATGATACCTTCTCAAATCGTAAACGAGTGAAAACTAAAGTATGATTAAGGCCCCGTTTGACACCCATTCTCATTCTCATTTTTTTTTCGTCTTTCTTCATTTCAACCACACATTCTCAAAATAAAATAATATTACACACAAATCTAAAACTTTTCATTACTTTTCAACCACACGTTCTTCCATCAATCACTATTCCAGAATTCATTTTTTCCCCAAAATGGGTGTTAAACACAAGCTAAGAGTTTTCTGACTCTTTCAACATGTTTACTATGTGTAAGAGCTCTAATAAATTTTGCGAACAATTTCAAGTCACGTCTATTTCTGCCTTCTATTTGTTGACATGAAAATTTCCTTCTCTTATGTTTATTTTGCACAAAAAATTTGTAATGGAGAAATATTCACATGGAAACTTCAACAAGTAAAATTAGAAGGTAAATTTTGTAAAAAGTGTGGTTTGAGGCTTCCACCTCAAGTTCTGCCTCATGCAAGGCTTCCATTAAACACCTCAAGTACCATTTGCGAGTTTATGCCTCCAGGCTATGCCATGACGACTATGGTGTTTGCTCATTTGTCTAGTCTTTTCTAAGAATTATATTACTGGTTTTAGCTTTTGGGGTTACTATTTCATAACATAGAATGTTTTACTGGGTTTTTGTTTTTCTTTATCCACCTTTACATAGACGGGATGGAGTAAAGAGAAGATAACATCACTAATGACAAATAATAAGAAGAAACTGAGAGCGATGAGGATGATTGGTAATTAAATAAATTGATAATTTCTCCAAAGATATTAGTAGTGATGAAGTAGGAGAGTTCTGGGTTGTTTCTACTTGTAGTAATATATTGCATTATGTTACGACTAAAATATTTGGATCTTATTATTTGCTACTTTAGCATTGATTTTATATTTGTTTGCAAGTTAGACTTCTAGGGCGTGTTCGGTCGTGCTTAAAATCCAATTAAAATTGAAAATATAACCGTTATTGGATCTCACTCGTCTAATAAAGTCAACAATAGCGACTAATTTTTTAATTTTAATCCGATTTTAATCTCTACCGAACACGCCCCTAATTTTGTCAATTTGTTATATTATGGATTTTAAAGATGGTTTACAGTTTATTATGAGCACAATGTTGTATTTTTATATTCTTTTGAATTATTGTATCAGTTGTCTTCAGGCTTATGCCTTGCCCCGGTAATAATGAGCTTTTTCAAGTACTGAGAATCCATGGAAAAGACTTTCCAAGGTTCAAGCAATATTCAAAGTAACATTAAGGGCCTTCAGAATATTGGAGATTGGGAAAATTTAATGTCTCTTTGTGAATCTTAATGTTTTCTTCAATAGAGTCGAGAGTTAAAATCTCATTCAATCAGCAATTCAGCATGTTTTAGGAACTTCAGAAATTCATGTTACAGGGCTTCAATTTAATTTTGAAGAGCTTGTTAGAAGTCACAGTTCAATTCATAATGATTATTCCACCCATTATGGAAGAGGAGTCTAATCCTAATTTTAAATGTTCTTAAGAGTTCACCTAGTTGTGTTTTCCTATAGCTCTTAGGCTTTCTTTATATTATCCAAGAGCAATTGCAGTTTTGGTTCTATTGCACTACTCAAAACAACCCAGTTATGTTAGGGAATCAAATTATCCCCACTAGATCAAGCATGTTTTTGAATACTTGTTGCTAGAGAAGCTGCAGAAGTGTTACTTCAAACTGTGCCAAAAAGGTTCTAATTGAATTCACATAATCTTAAACTTTCAGTAACTATTAGAAAAGTTGCCTAAAATGACAGTAGTCATATACTCAACCAAATCCAAGAGCAGCAATTTCACCGACAGATGCTGTGCAGGACTAATTCTTTGCTCTGTTTTTAGTGAACATTATTGCCAAATTATGTTAAGAGTTCCAGGTTCAGTTGCAGGAATTTCATCCATGCACATTAACTTCACAACCTTAACTCCAAAGTCCCTTCGCATTGAAGAACACGTCTGATTCAAATGACAATACAGAAAATTTCACATGAATAAAATCGTGAAACTTACACTTGGCATTGACACATGTTATAATTTTCTTCCCATAATTACATTCTCAACTTTAATGAATATTAAATAGAAGCTGCAAATGGTAACTCATTCCTACAAGCAACACATCTTAGGGATAAATATTAAAATAATCTATTTACGATATTTGAGTGAGTGATTCAAGAGCTGATAGGTTATGAATATTTAATCAGGCATAATAAAATGCATACTAAATTTTTCCAAACCAAGAAGATACTTCCACTATATCGTAATTAGGTTTAGCGTATTCTTCCACAGTTAGATTCAATAAATTTATATCCACTTCCTTTCCTCTACAGGATGTCATATAAATATTTGAATTCAGTTTTTCCATCCTTCCTCTAATATAACAAGAAGCTCAGTAGTAAATAAAAGACAGTTCACATTGTGAACAAACATTTGGGTGAAGAGAACCACCTTGAAATACTAGAAAACTAGCAAGGACGACCAATCAAAAGGAGGATGTAGGCCATGCTTCAAATATAAATTCTTAAGTCCAGAAAGCAGAGCACAAAAAACAAAAAAAATCCCGTCAACCATGTACAGGGACACAGATAAATATCGGGAAGACCTCGATCAATCAGATTACTATTGTGTTTAAAAATGATTATTTGCTCTAAGATGCAAGCAGGACACAAAAAACTATATGAGCTAGTGAACATTTTGTTTATCAATAGACTTCAAAACTTTGCAGAATGAGAATGCAAAAAAGCAAAAGGGCAAATAGTTTTAGGATGTGTAAGACTGCTCACCTAATATTCTACAAACATAATGGTTGAATGCTGTTTGAAAAAGAACTAATGGTAAGAATTGACATTTTCCAAAGGAAAACCAATTAGAGATTAATTTGTGAAGTTGCAGCTTAGATTGGAATTTTCATAACATAAAAAAGGAGAAGAAAAGAATAAAAGGGTACCCGTTTTAACAGGAGCTAACTGGCATCAAAGTGATATTATACCATCCACAAGTTAATTAGGACACATTTATCACTCAAATTTCTGTCATCAGGATTAGAGTAATTATAAAATTGAACTCAATAATACTTCACCTGTGCTCTTCCTCTGTCCAAGCAATCCCTTTGCGGCGCTCCTGATCTGACTTGGAACCCTTACCTCCATGATTGGAATCGCTATTTAAGTGCCCAAAACTGCCACCCTTTTTACCAGTTCCTTCATCACCGGCATGGTTAGTCGAACCATCTGACGAAGAACTATAACTAGGAAGAGGCACACAGCCCGAGTCAATCCGGTCGACATCATCAACTAAAAGGTCATAGTGATGTTTAACCTCTTCTAGGGATTTACCCGGAACATCGGCTGCAATTTTCTCCCATCTATCTGAACAGTCTTCGAGGTAAGTTGCCAGTGCTCTCTCAAACTGCCTATCTTGTTCTCTATTCCACATAGAGCTACTTGATTCATCAGTCGGCATCTAACCTTGCTTAAATTCAATACTGGGAAAGGGAATTCTGATCAACGCTCTAAAATCCCAGAAAAAAAGATCAAGAAATAGCGAACTGAACTTCACTACAGCCCCAGCTGCAATAAATATTATTACTATGAACTGCAAGCAAATGTGATGCTGAATAATTCAATGGCTATTGGCCTATAAATGAAGAGAAAAGGCAACAATTCAGTTAGAGCATGAGAAATATCTGAAAACAATAACCCAGCGCCTCCGGCCTTGGCCCCGCCCCCACACCCTAAAAATAGAACGTATTAAATGCCATTGCGGAACAGAGATGGAAAAATGTTCACTTTCAATTGGCGACGGTGAATTCAATAGAATGGTAAAAGAGGCCACCATAGTACCAAACAAAAAATAAAAAACTGGATTCTGAATTTGAACAAAAATTACTATCAACTAACCCTACAAATTTACAATAGCCAAAACACCCTTTTTGACAGCAGCCAGCAGGTTTCACAGCACAGGCCCACAGCAAAATTTGAATTTTTTTTTTGTGGAATTTGCAACAATGTCCAAATTGAACCATGTTATGTGTACATAATGGTGTACACATAGCTTTACACCGCCCTCACATGGAGGGGGGCCCACACACAATAAAATGTTTGTGGGCACCCCTCCATGTGAGGGGGGTGTAAGGTGTACACATAGCTTTATTCGTTCAAATTTATGTCCGTTGATTGAAATGTGTCTAATTTTAGCCTATGTTTGACAATAATTAAAATTAATTTTTGTTTTTGAGAAAATAAGTCTTGAAATAATGATTTTTGAAAAATGTAAAAGTATGAAATTTTTTTAAGATTACATTGCAGAATATTTTATTACAAGAATGTGTGGTTGAATTTGAAAAAAAAAAAAGAGTTGTTTTAATGATTGTCAAACATAGACTTAGGACGTGTTCGATAGAGATTAAAATTGAAAAATTAGTCATTATTGTTGACTTATTAGAAGAGTGAAACCCAATAATGGTATATTTTCAATTTTAATTGAATTTCAAGCTTAGCCAAACAATTATTGCAAAAATGTTCGGATTAGACACTAAAATGTCCATTATATCCTCGATGAAAAAAGAGCACAAAAAATTAGATTTTTTATTTTGCGGCACGATCATCGTGACAATGAAGTTGCTCCCACGAGAAGCTAACATGATGTCAAGATATTACTCTTTATTTCATTTCTTGCATGATCTAGTAGGTAATGACCAATTGAAGATTAGAAGGGGAAAAAAAACATGAAGATGATGCCAAACATGGTTTAGCATTATTGCATTGTGAAAAATATATGCATTAACAAAGAAAAAAAATCATATAATTTCATTTTTAAAAAAGAATAAAATAACGAACTTGCCAGTTGATACAGCTCTCCACAAATTTCGGTAGAGAGGGAAAATGTGGTACATTGGATTTTTTCACCTCAATATATTTTTTTAAGTATTTCACACATCATAGGATTGACAATTAATGTTGAAATCTTGACTATATTAAATATTACGCTCATGTTAGTTAATACTAAACTTATGTACTATGAAAAAAAAAATTAAGTTCTACAAAATTAAGAAAAGAAGAACTGGAAAACTATTTTCACAAATTTAGCCCTTGTTTGGTGAGTATTAAATTCTAGATTTTAATATAAATAATGTTAAATCCTATTTGTGTGTACGAACCATTGTGAACTAGCTGGAGAGATTGATTTTCATTTTTCTCTACATTTCATTGTATTATTGATATTTGAAATCCCGCTCTTGACATTGATTTTTGAACCGACTGCAGAAAAAAGAGTCAGCCGACTCAGCCCGTAGCATGGACCGAATAGGGCCATGGTGTCAATAGGTCCAATCAGGCCTTGACACGCATGCTTGCATCACTATAATTTAGATATATGTCAATAATTAGGTTGGTAGTCACATAACTATCATTACATAATTTAATGGTTTTAAGTACATTTTAATTAAAGTTTACAACGTCCAGATTTGAGAAGTATCCAATTATGTCATCAACATTTTGATAATATATATATTCTCAATATCACAATAATTTAATTTTGGGTAATTAGCAAAGAATGTTCTTATCTTTCATTATTATTGTGAAAAATGTCATTACCTTTTATTTTTTGACATTTTATCCTTATTTCTATTTTTTCACTGAGTAAAATGTCATTTTCATCCACTTTCTTAATTAAAAGTTGTGAAATGACGTATATATATTCTTCTATTTAAATAAAAGAAAAACAAAAAGAAAGAACTAATTGCAATTATAGTCCAAAATTTCTAAAAAAGTCCCAAATAAATTATTAAAAAAGTAATTAGCAAATAATGTCCATACCTTTTACTTTTATTGTGAAAAGCGCCTTCACCTTTCATTTTTTTTTTCACTCTTAATTACAGTTTTGATTGCTCAAACATCAATTCTATCAAATTTCATCAAATTTCTCAATAAAAATTATGAAATGACGAATGTACCATCATATTTAAATATAAAATGACGAAATTCATTTTATTTTAATTTTTGATTTTTTAATAATTTATTTGGGACTTGCTTGTACTTTTTAAATTTTTTATTTCTATTTTTTAATAATTTATTTGGGACTCGTTTGCATTTAAAAAAAAAATTAATTTCTAATTTTTTAATAATTTATTTGGGACCTGTTAGTACTTTTTAATTTTTTAATTTTCTATTTTTTTCATAATTTATTTGGAACTATATTTGCAATTAGTTCATTATTTTTTTATTTAAACAAGTGTGTATATTCGTAATTTCACAATGTTTATTAAGAAGTTGGATGAAAATGGATAGAAATGATGATTTGAAAATGACTTTTTGCTCAATGAAAGATGGAAATAAGAGCAAAAATGTCAAAAAAAAAGAAAAAAAGAGAAAGGTATGAACATTTTCCACAATAATAGTAAAATGTAAAGACGCTATATGCTAATTATCCATTTATTTTTTGTGCAAGTGACGCACTATAGTATTTCTTCCTCCAACTCTAAATCTTTTTTTTTTTTTTTTAACACCATGTTACTTGTACTAAAGGTAAACTCAAATACTCAATGAAGTTAACGGTACATTCCACGTCGTGGCCAATTGATGCAACCTACAAAATTGGACATTCATGGCTCTTAGTCATAATTCTAGGCTTAAAGATATTATGGACATGTCTTTTCAATGACCCAACGTTTGATCAACGCAGTGTAATTCGGGTGAAAATCTTCATTATTCGAAGAAGAATCATTGAATCAAATTTGGTCAACATAGTATACTTTGGGCTTCTAATAAATTAAACTTTTGGTTTGTCGATTCTTGCAAGGACTAATCCCAAATCATAGATGAGGAAATTACACCCTCACATGT
>CAIGRT010193427.1:0-12399 GCA_903798405.1 Fraxinus platypoda | reverse complement strand
GGGCCCCGCCCCGAACGGGGCGAGGAAAACCCGCTTAAACGGGTAACGGGCCGGGGACGGGTAACGGGGTCCCCCCCCCCCGGTTAAATTTTTTTTTTTTTTTTTTATTATTTAGAATTCAATACTTTAAATGAAATTTTTCACTAGTCCTAATAAAAAATAGCAACTAAAATTATTTGTCTAAATCTAATGAATATGGACAATAAAAATAAATTATCAAAAACTAAAAAAAAAAAAATTACCCCGTTGCCATCCCTACGTACATAAGCAAAATCTTTAATCCTAATGCTACAAGGACAGAAAAATTCATTCTAGTTGTGATCATCGGTTTCCAAAGGCACAAGTTTGTACTCATTTTGTATAATCTAAAGTTGTTAAAATAAAAATAACCAAAAGTCTTTGAGACCTCACTAAAGTCCCTCTAGCCAAATAAAAAGCATAAGAAGGGTAATTGAATCTCTTCTCTACTCATACACTCAACAAAAAGTCTTTATCATTACGAGAATTGATATAAAAGGCACAAGATTCCGATGGTCTTATCTCAACCAATTGTTATCCGAGCTCTATTCTCTATCCCCAACCATGTTATTGATCGATTTTGTTCGTTATTAACTTGGGGTATGTTGTGTATTTGTTTCTCGTGTAAACTTTTACAAAGCAAGTACATGTTTTAAGTTCGTTCTAATGAGACATGACCTGCTTTCCCTTTTCTCTTCTTGTTTCCCCATAAAGATGAAAAAGTTAGTCCAATTCATTTCAGCCTACTTAAATAAATGTGTCATGTGTGAGGAGGTGCTATTTTGTGGGTAGAGTTGCAGCCAACTAACAACAGTTTATTAAATATGGTCTTACAAATAAGCATTTTCTTGCTTTAAATCATGTAGATGAATGTAGCCTTCAAGTTTAAGAACAAGAGAAAATCTCAAAAAAGAAAAATGCAAACAGCACCGGAACATCAAAACATGTCCTATTCAGATCACATCCAAAAACGTCGTCAAGAAAAGGGATGCCTCTATGCATGGTTTGTGTCTCTTCCTAATTAGCTAGTTGTATTTGTAAATCGAAAATTTAACTCGTTTTACTGCAGGTTATTTGCATTGTGTTGCTGTTGTTCCTGCGCTGAGGCTTGTGAATGCTGTTTGGACAGTGTTTGTTGCTGCTGCATTTAAACTTTGAAGGGGTTTCACATTGTCAAAGCTTTTTACAATATCCCATTTGTGATTATTACCAAAATATTGAAAGAATTGGTACCTTTCTGCATCTAATTTGAATAAAGTTGTAACCTTTTATTGAATCTCTCATCTTAATGTTATCAAATGTTAAACTTCTTAAGTAATTAGTAGCTTTATCAGCTAATCAAATGTACAAATGAGATGTATACAAAAGCATATTGAAATTATAAACTATCCCTAAAATGCATACTTCATCGACATTATTGAACAGTGTGACGAACAATACTTAAACGTCTTCAATCTTACAAAACAAGCCAAAAGGATAAATCAGGCTTGATCAACATTTTGTTACCTAAGTATTGGTGAAGTTTGAGCAGCTTGAGTAAATTTGAACAGCAGATGATCTCTATTAGTTTAACAGAAATTTACAGTTAAAATTTTTGTTTTATATTTGCTTCATTTCCTCTCTGTATTTGATCTTTTAAATAAGTTATCAGAATAATGGTTGTCAGGTTATCACAAAAAATAATCATATCAATGTCTACGATGCAATGCTAGGACAATCTAGGAGGTACTTGATAGGACTAGAAGTACAATGACATCCTTGATCGTAATTTCCAGTATGAGTACTACATCCAATGTGACAGTTTTAACGGTAGTAAACTAGCGTACTTCCTGTTTGGACCTTGTAATCTTTTTATCTACTTTCTCCCTTAAATACTTTCTAATATTGTCGAGTCTACCTTACCAAACATTGTATAAGATCGCTCTCCTTAACTATCGGATGGAGATATTTATTGGGTAAGTTATATAATTTCTTTTTGCTACGTCTTCCTCTAATTAATTAGAAAAATCAGAGATAAAGATTTACATGAATATTACATTAATACTAACAGAGCGATTTATGAAATCACATACCAAAGACCAAAGAATCCTAGCTTAGAAGCAAAATCACTAAAACTATCAAAAGCATTGGCATTTGTATTTGCATTTCAATAAACAGGAAAAAATTAAAAAGAGAAAATCATGGATGCACCGACATACCAAGAGATTTCATATGCTGATCACATGAAACAACAACACGAGAAGTAAGGCTGCCTCTATGCTTGGTCTGAACAAGATTTGTAAATTGCAGGAAGTATTTGTGCAGCACTGTTTTCTGTAGATATTTTTTTATTACTTTGATGCAGTTTGTTCGCCTCCTGTTGCTGCTTTTGTTGCTTCAAGACTTGCGAGTGCTATTTGGACGTTTGCTGTTGTAACTGCACCTAATTTCGTTGCATGGGGGGGACTCTCGGGCTCTAGATTTGTTGGTCGGAAAAGTTGCTGCTATCTGTACAAATAAAAAATAATAATAAACATGAAATGTGAATCATAGGTATCTTATTTTATAGCTCTGTCCAGGATCTAGCTCATCCCAGGAGAAGGGACAATTTTAATAAAATCTGTCTCCAAGAATAATTTTCATGCTTTTGTCAAGTCTTCAATACAATAAGGGCCTCTTTGGTCCCAGTACTTGACAGGACTGAATGATGGGAATTGACAAGATTTTAGCTTTTTTTCTTCCCTCACGTTGCTCAGTACTATCCAATCCACCTTACCAAATGCTAAAGCATTGTGATGCCTTCGTTTTCCTTAAGTTGGAAGGAGATTTCGAGTGAAATAGGCATTACTACCTTTAATCTTCATATCTTTTACATGATAATAAACCATATCAATAAAAAAAACAGAATAACGAATAAACGAGTATTTAACAGTACATATATTCCTTCTCTTCACTGAGTCTATGACCTGATGATTCATGATTACCTAATTCCCAAGGATGGGATTCCTGCCTTCATCAATTTCGACGACAAGCAAATGTTCGGGATTTGAGCCATTAGGTCCTTCCAAGTAGAGGGTAGGGAGGTAGGCCTTGTATGCTGGCAAATATCGTGAAACAAAATCCATAACCTATAATCACAAGACCAAGAAACAAAAAGTACTTAATTTTGAGAGTCAATTGTATGTCACGATTCTTGCAAGTATTAACCATACTGTCTACAAAAGAATACTAAATACACCTCCTCGTCAGACATTCCAGGCTTCCCATCAGCCCTCATAGCAATTTCCGCCTGAAGATATCCCACACGACTAGTTAAATAATTACCACATGAAATAACATCTACAGCATGTTTTGCTAAGCTTAAGTTCACTCAGAAGTACACAAGTGACTTATAAATAAATGACTTCTTTTCATTGGATAAAATTGAAAATAATTTACTTATTTTGCAACTTTTTTTACTTTTAAAGTAAAAAAGTAGGTCATCCAATCATTTTTGGGAAGAAAAGGTTAAAATTAACTTTTTCCTTTTTTAAGCCTAGCCAAACATGCTCTAGTGAAAGTTAGAACAAGGATAGCATCAGCACAACCAACCTGCAGTCGCCATTGATAGACACAACTGGGATCTTGAATCTTGATTACTATCCAAGAGTTGATAAACCTGTCCCATGCATCATAATAAGCTTCTAATTTTTTATTCACCGTCTCTAGCTGCAAAATTAAGTTTTAGAGTTAGCTTAATGGCTTTTGTTCGACTGAAATACTGAAACAGAAAATTTGAGGAAAGAAGTGACACTTGAACCTGTGGATCAACTGCTTTAACAGCTTCAGTCAGAACGGGTTTAAAACCAAGCATCCAACCCTCAAACAGTATAACCTAATGACCAATGTAAGAACAACCATGATAGAGAAAAACTTATATTTCAGTCCTGACTTAGCCCCTGTTTGATGCCCATTAAAAAGAGTTTTTTTGGGAAAAATGAGTTTTGGAATAGTTATTTATTTATTTTTCTTTTGGAGGTGTGGTAAAAAAAAAAGTTTTAGGTTTACATGCAAAATATTTTATTGGGAGAATATGTGGTTGAAAATGAATTTTAGAAAAAAAAAAATTGGAGAACAGTCGACAAACAGTGGCTTAATAGGAAACACAGTAGAACTAACATTCAATCGGTTCCGGGCATCACACCTAGTATATTTTTTCGCCTTCAACCAGGATGGTCGGGGAGCAAAAAAAAAAAAAAAAGATTCCAGCAATAAATAGAATAATCCACCTACCGTTAGAGGCCCTTCAACTTCTGGCCACATTGAAGGATCAGCNGCAAAAAAAAAAAAAAAAAGATTCCAGCAATAAATAGAATAATCCACCTACCGTTAGAGGCCCTTCAACTTCTGGCCACATTGAAGGATCAGCTCTGTCACCTCTTCCATTGTAAGCAGACTGCAATTAGAAAATTAGGGACTTCGAATTCCAAACATTACTGAAATACGCAAGTCTGCAGTCATGTTACCTTATCATATCGAGGTAGCTTAATTTTCATACCTAAATGTAAATACATGTGAACCTCATTACGCCACTATGATATGTTTTTGAAAAATCAGCATGAAAACAATAATGACCAATGTGCACACCTTCTTTAGTCAATTTCCCCAGAGCTGTTAGAGTCTCAATAGACAGAGAAAGATCATGGCTTCCAGCATTCCCACGAAACTGAGAGGTCAAAGAGTTGTATCTTTTCTCTAATAAAAAAACCTTTTCAAGTGAAATGCTCAAATTGTTCAGAAGGGTTAAAAATAAAAATACCTCCAAAAGTGCATTACTGGGATTGCTATCCCTTAGTTTGGCCTGAAATCAGCATTACATTACATCTCAGTGGAAATTCATAGGCATGAGGTAAGGCTTGGTTGCTTTCTGAGTATTTACCTGATCTTCTGCTGTCAGATAAAAATCGTCAATGGATATTGTCGCAGAATTCCTGAGATTAATGTGTCAGTATCTTCTCTTAGTTTTTATGGTTTCATTTAAACAACCGAGGTGACTCTTATTTTCAACAAACATCACCATTTGGTATTCTACCTCCCAGTCATTCGGAAGAGAAAATCTAGTGCAAAGACGAGCGTTGTTTTTCCACAACCTTGTGGTGCACTGAAACCAATCTGCATCAAAAATATTATAAACAAATAACCATGTCAACTTAGGCAATTTCTATTGTGTTTCTGGATCTTGAAACACTGTCCACATATGCAACAGCCTCAGACCTATCGCCAGCAACTTCAGCAAAAATTAAATGGAGTAGGAGGATGTTTGGGTAAGCCGCTATGTTTAAAAAAGTTTTATCAGTAAATAAGAAAACTTTAAAACAAATAATATTTTTGTTGGCCAAAGTAGAAAAGTAGTTAATTATTTTGAAAGTAGTTTCTATCATTCAAATAAGTAACTTTTTTAGTTACAAGTAAAAAAAGTAACTTATCCAATATGTTAGAGAAAAACTTAATGAAAAATAAGTTTAAATTAATTTAAAGTATAGCCGAACATGCTCTAGAACAAGAAATAATTTGAACAATGTAAATGTACCACTAGAGGGGGTATATCATCTCCTTCTTGAAACATAGAATAATGATGAGAAATTTCTTGTTCACACCACATGAAGACTGGTATGTAGTAATGGTAGATTCGAACTTTCTGAGGCTCAGTTAAAAATAGTTCATTGAGCTGAAATAGTCTACAAAGTTGAGATCCATATAATATCCACTTGTCAATAGACTCGGACACCTTCTCTGGGGTAAGGTTAGTCTGGCTTACAAGGGGACCTGTGCATATAAATTCAAAAAGGTCCTGCACAGAGGAAACTTGCGCGGGTGTTGTAGGGAAAACTGAATGTAAGGGGCCTCGTGTCCTTCCATTAGTGGTAACATTATCAAAAAAGGGCGAATTGTCCTGTATCCATGAACATCCACTGGCTGCATGAACAGTAATAGTGTTTTGAGGAAAAAGAAGAAGAAGTAATTTAACAGATTTTTTTTTTGAAAATTATATGAAACTAAGGTCTCCAATCAGCATATCCCCATGAGTACAAGATATATAGATTGTTTTCAACTCAAACCAATAAAGGGAGGGAAGGGGAGAGAGGATATTATAACCCTGTGGTAAAATTTTTGACTGGAATTATTCAACCAAATGGCGGTTACCTATTTGTTGACAGCATCAATAAAAATAAAAAAGAGCACAAATATTTTTTTGTTCTTCAAAGCAGAGTGTTTAATATTTACTAGTTTGGATTAAGAATTCAAACTCACCTGCCAAACAATATAATTTCTATGATTAGTTGTCTCTTCTATATTTTAACCAAAACCCGATCTTGGGGCTTCCACACAACATGCTCGAAGTTAGCAATAGATCTTAGGTTGTGTTTGATACACAACTTTTTCCTTGGAAAAGGGAAAAACTTTTCCATTTCCATGCAAAAGAAGTGTTTGATGGGAGAAATTTGGCAAAAAAAATTTTTTCCACCCCACGCGCCCTCTTTCCTTGTTTTTAGGGAAAAGCTTTCCCCACCATTAGCTGCCCCCTTTTTTTTTTTTTGGGCAATGAAAACAAATTTCATAACTAGTTATAAACAAAAATTTCACTTTAATAGACAATTTGCATATAAAACAAAGTCAAACGAATACTAAACTTTGATTAAAAAAATGATTTTTTTAGAAAACAAAATTTTTCCTTTTTTTTTTACTTTTTGGCAATGGAAACAAATTTTATAACCAATTGTGGAAAAAAAATCACTTTAATGGACAATTTCCATGTAAAACTAAGTCAAACGAACACAAAATTTAAAAATTTTCCACCCAAAAAATTATACCAATCAAACACATTTAATTAACAGTTCCCTGCAAAATATTTTCTAGGCAATTATTTTCCCTGAAATTTATTTTCTTTCCACCAATTTTCCATCATTGCAATCAAACGGACCCTTATGGCTATTTTTCAACATAACATTTCATAAATAAGATTTTAAATTTTTTCTTTCATAATTCAGGTTATATTTAATTATTTAATATTTATTAAATAATATACTATTAATAATTAAACACTTCTCTCCCCCCTCTCTCCATCCTTTATGTGCCCTAATTCAACACTAAAGATTGTGCCTAATTCTCTATTCTCTAATCGTCGCCGCTGTGCATGCAACGCAAATTAGCGACGTTGCACCGCTGCTCGACGTTACTACTTTGCTGCGTGTGGTGGCATTTCACTGCGTAAAGCAACGATGCCTTTGAGGATCTCAAGGTGATAGGTGTTGTTTAGGTGGAGAGGTCGGATATGACGTAGATCTCCTAAATGGTGCCTACGTCATTGCTTCTAACAATTACGTTGCAACTCTTGACAAAGTGCTTGTATGCCTATAGGCTTTTGACACGACAGACGACAGACCATACGGTGTCAACTGGAGCATTTATTTGCTGGATCACAGCGGAGCAACACTTGTTTTAGCCGATGGATATTTGTGATAGCAAGCGCTCATTTCTGTTATTTGCTTGTGTTGTTCCTAAAATTTGTTTTGACTGATGTAGATTTAGGGTTTAGACATTGGGTGATTTGGTGAATTGGATTTGGATTTAGGGTTTTGATTGTGGTGATGGTGCGATGGCGGTGGTGGTGGTGGGTGAAATGGGACGAGAGTGTTTGTGTTCAATTATTTAGATGATTGTGGTCAATAAACTAATTAATTTATGATTAATAATTAATTTGTGACCCAATAAATAATATCTAACCTCAAAATAAGAGATTGTGACTAAATTGATAATCGTGATTCATAATTTGTTTAAGTTGTAATCAATTAATTTGATAATTGTGATCAAAAAATGATTTGCGATCAATTAATTTGATAATCTGATATCGTGAAATAAATTGTGACGCATAAAATTTATGATTTGTGACCAAGAAATAATACGTGACTTATTAATTTGATAATTTGTGATCGAAAAATAAGTTGTGACCTTGTGATCAAGAAATAATATGTGACTTATTAATTTGATAATTTATGACCGATATAATCTATAAAATTTGTGATTTGTGACTATGACATTCTGTAATTGTGACTATTACGTAACTGTGATCATAAATTGTAAAATATTATGGCCTTAATATTTAATTGATAAAATATTTTTAATTATCTATTTAATTGATAAGTTTTTATTATGACATGATTTTTGAAACTTTAAAAGAACTTCTTTAATTTTGAAATTGCATCTCTCAATTAACTTAAACATGTAATCTTCCCCTGTATGGATTCAAAATATTGTTATGTAAAACAAGACTATTTAAAGTGGATTTTCAACTTAGCCCACTATATATATCTTCAAGAACCTTCCTAGAAATCTTCGATTCTAATTGAAGAATGCCTATTCAAGTAGATAAGTAAAATTCTCGAGAAGATGGCTTAAAAGAAGAAACTCTAACGCATCTTATGCTTCTTTGAATAAGTGCAACCTGTACAATAAGCAAGTTGAGCCAAAAACAACATTTTTTTTTTTTTAAAATTTTTTGAGGGGAGGGGAAGGGGAAGGGGGAGTCTAAGAGCCCGTTTGGTAGAGATTAAAATCGGATTAAAATTGAAAAATTAGTCGTTATTGTTGACTTTTATTAGACGAGTGGGGCCCAATAACGATTATATTTTTAATTTTAATTGGATTTTAATCGGTACCAAACGGGCTCTAAGTAACTTCGGCGAAAAAGAGTTCCACTTTGGAGATTATATTATGAATATCATGTGAGCTAAATTTGACTCCAATTTTCTCAACAATATGTTAAAGTTGTTTCCCATTTCGCCATGCCTCCTTGGAAGTGGCAAACCTAATGAATTCTATTTTGACACTTTAAATTAAAATTTGGTAGTGGTAATAAAACCTCTTTGCCAATGTCCCTCCTTAATGATTCTTGTGTCATATATCATATGTCATCCCACCATTTATTTCACCTTTTCCTTTTACTAACTTTTCTCTCTTCCATTCTCAATCGATCAAAATGTAATGATCTAATTATATTGCTTGCACGTTGTTGGTAAAGGGTTCGCCTATGAAGTTATAAGTAACTTAGTCACCTTTTCCTTACAAGTCAACTGTAAGAGCGTGTTTTGCTCAAAATGATTTAAATTCTATTGAAATGCAAATAATTTATTTCAATATTGTACTACATTCTTACGATGTCGATGACGCACTAAACCTTATTTTCAGTAAACTTAGATATGATCAAATAAATTTTTTTTCGTTTTTTCATTTGATTCATTTCTATATTTTTTACAGTCATGCTACATATATATATAATGGTTGACATAATTCTTGACATAATGACACTGTCAGCTTTTTCATCTGCTTATATCTTGCTAACACCTATTAGGCCACTGTATCTATCATCCACTTTCTGGTAAAGTAGCATTACTCTATTTTCTAACATGTCGAATTATGCTATATGTACAATCTAATTTGACAATCTTGATTGACTATTCACATTTGACAATATCACATTCATTCATTTCAAAAATTATTTTTAAATAAATGGCCCCGATTTTTACAACACCAACGTTTTCAACCATTATTATCAAGTATGATTGTAAAAATAACATAATTGTTTTCTTGATTAACATCTATCTCTTCCCAATTGTTTAATTGTATAGTTGTCTTTCATCCACTCTAACAACCTCGTTTAATTACTATTATTTGTCATCAGATCAATAAATTGTTAATCTATTTATTGATGTCAGTACAAGCAATGGTCACGTTTAAAGTATCTTGTTAATTACATATGACATTGACAAGTAATCGACGATGTATCTAGTCTTATTAATGTCTTCACTCTTAATAATTTAATATGAAAATATCTAATAACTTATAAAATAAAACTATTTTATATGAGGACCAATTGTTTAGCACCAATGTTTTACTAAATAAATTAGTAATGTTGGATCCCAATCGATAGTTTAACTCAATTTATCAAAAGTAAATTGGTAGAAAAATAATAGAAAATCGAACGCGAGGAATTTTTACCCACTACTGGATCCAGATGTTCTTGTGCTCTAAACGCTACTCACCCGTTGAGTATTTAAAAAGTAGATTACACTCCAAATACTCGAATCAAGCCAAAATCATATTAGTACAAAAATTCGAAGAAATGCTGATCAGATTCCTTAAAGTTTTCTCTTGCCTCACTGATTTACAAGTTCACCATATTAAACCAATCACTCTATATATTCATCTATCTACATTCAGTAACCATAAATCTACTCAAGATTTACAACAGAGAGAGTCTGAATCAGATAACAATTCAGAGAGAGAACTCTAGATGAAGAGCCACAAAAGGCATACACACACTGTACTGTGAGAGAGAATAGGGTTAAGCCCTATTCTAACGTCCACAAATAACCACAAATCTAACGTACACAGTCCAAGCAAGTGTAAGGCCATATTTCAAATTTTAATAAAGCAAGAAATCACATTTCCTCAAAAACGTGAATTTAATAAAATGATCAATTGGTCAACAAGTCAAATTGTGAGGCAGTCAATAAGTCTGGTAATCATAGACCTACTTATCTTTAAGATTATATAAAGATATAGTAATATACAGGGACGGATCCAGGATCGGATTACAGGCCGGACTAATACGTAAAAAAATTTAGTTGGGAGAGGCTACCATCCGTCCCTGGTAATATAGTCTTAATTTTTTTATTTTTTTTGAATACCTAGATGTCCACCTTTAACGACTAATCATGAGGTCTACGCCTTGGCCCCTCAAGACGCAGACCAGGTAAACCGTGGGATGTGCCCCAAACTGGCCAGGGTCCAAGAGCCCCCTCCACTGATCTGTCAAAGTGCCGAGCAAGTCAACACATGTTGCACCTTTCCTTCCAGGAGAGCTCATGCCTTCCAAGATAAATCATGCCTTCCAGTAGAGAGTCTGCCTTCCAAGAGCTCCACGAATCGAATATAGTCTTAATTTTGGTGATACAAAAGCTGAGTCGAAACTAAATTAAGAAGTCTCGAGTCCAAATCTTGCTTATTGTAAATTTGTTCAATCACAAGTTACTTACTTCCTATAGAAATTTCTTTATCAAGCAAGAACTATTAAACATGAATCTTAGGACCACATGAACTTGTTATAGATCTTAGGACTAAAATAAATTATTAAGCACTCATTTCTTCATTGAGAAAGAGCTAATTAACATAAACTTAATAGTTAAGTCACGTACATTTGTAGCATCATTGAACGTATGACTTAAGATTTAAACCTTTTGCTTAGATTGGTAAAATTAACGGTCACATTGTTTCCTAGATCGAGCCATCAATGTCACATGCTAACTAAAATTTTGTCATCTTATGTAATATTAAAGGTGTTGTTGAACAGAGTAAAATTTGGACGCCAGACAAAATTTTGAAGAGTCAATTTTTTTGAACCTAAATGGTACATTTCGTTATAGATGACATAAATATGTTTGCGATATTTTAATTCGACAATTCTTGTTTTTGTGATTATTTATAAAGAGATTATTATGTTTGCATGCTTGATCACCATTTAAACATATTTGTGATATTTTATTTTCAGGAGGTTGAAAGTTTAGCACATTTTAAGAAACAATATAAAGGACGATAGGAGGTAAGAATACACTTTTATGCTTTATTCAATTGTTTTATAATGTTCTCGAGCTTTCATATACTATTATATATTCAAATTCTTGGTAGGAATGTTTAAGGATCGTAAATGAAAGTAGTTCTAATTTTACTTGGGAGATATTCTTAGATAAACTATGATCATCGATTGTCAAGACGAAGATCATGAATTGGACCTAATAACGAGAATTAGTAATACGACCATATAATTGAGTTTGTTGACTTAGTAGTTGAATTAGTTAGATTAGTTTGCCAACTGTACTATGCCACCTGTATTTCCTTCTCTTCCCGCTCTTTTCTGTTTCTTTCCTATTTAATGTATTCACTTTACTCTTTTCCATTTGAGATGAATAAAATGTCTTTGATTCAATTCTTCAAATGTAATATGGTATCAGAGCATTTTTGGGGAAAATTGAACTGCATGATTTGATTACTCTGTGTTCATCTACCTTCGATTCAATCATCTCGATTCATCTCCATATCTTCGATCATATCTTCGATTCCAAATTCCAAATCGCGACTCGCGATTTTCTCATCTCAGATTCTGCATTTTTTTTTCTTTTTTCTCTCTCTGTCTGTTTCTTCGAATCCTTTCCATTTCAGCTCAATTTTTCTTTGATTCTTTATTCCTATCGTAATGGATCAAATCATTCATGAAGGAGGATCTGATTCTAGGTTTACCTTCACAAAATCCATTGTTGATGAACCTTCAAGTCCGTATTTCTTACACCATTCTGATAGTCCTGGTTT
>CAIGRT010193407.1:0-10097 GCA_903798405.1 Fraxinus platypoda | reverse complement strand
CCGTGACCTATAAAATTTTTGAATTGTGACCTTAAAATTTTTGAATTGTGACCAAATTGCATAGATCTGTGACCTTTATATATTTATTAATTAAATATATAATTAATTAATTAAATTATAAATAAATTTTAATGAAAACCTGATTTTTGAAATTTAAAACCTCGATCTTTAATTTTGAAATTGTGATACTTAAATACCTTATTTATGTATTGTTCCCTAAAAAAAAAAATCTTATGTTCATTTCCTCTTTTCCTTCTATCTCATTTTTTTCTTCATTTTCGAACTATTATCAACATACTAGAATAACGCAATTCATATTGAAAATTTGTGACTACAATCGAATTAAGAGTTTACTAATAGATTAAACTATTTGAACACATAAAGTGTACACTATGAATGACACTCTCTTATGTGTCAAAAATTTGACGGTTGATTGAAAAATGTGTTGTCAATCAATATATCAAAATCTGTCAACTCACGTGAGTGTAAATCATTGTGTCGACCTTTATGTACAAATAACATCGTCCTTTGCTAATAGCGAAGAGAATGTCATGGAACAAAACTACCAAGAAGACAGATTATCTGCCAACAAGGTTATGTGTGGGATATCAACCTTATAAATCTATAATTCTGATTAGTGACGCGCATGGTCTGATTTTTTTTTTGATATATGGCTTAGAAAATGGAAATTCTTAAGTTTTTGTATTAGTTCATTTATTAATAAAAAAATTCACTAAATAAAATATTAAACAGAAAATTGGTCTGATTCTATAAATTTATCTCCTACTCCATATAAAAAGAAATTGGCCTGGTTCTCTTTAGTTCTTGACGAGGCAATGGCGTGCAGAAAATATTTAGGAGATAAGTACTACAAAAGCACATTAAATTCAATTAGGGATGTTGTGCATCATTATGCACAATAAAAGTTAAACAAAGAGTGCTAAACACCATCATTCTTAATCATTTAATATTAATTTCATCTACTTTTCAGATGCAAAGATTAAGTCTCCTTTCAACTAACATAAATAATTTGTTATATTTAAGTAAAAATTGTTGAATTCTTCTATATTGTTTTATCCATATTCTACTAACTTGCAATTCATTTAAAAATCAACTATTTGTTGATAAACTTATAAGTTGGTGGAATTGACCGGGGGGAAGAAGCTCATACCATTACTTGTTTAACCAAAAAGCAATTGGAGAAAAAGTATCCTTTTATTTTGTACATGATAAATGCACGAAAGTGTACATTCATGTTCTTGAAGTGTTGTTCTATTTACTTTAAGATAATTTCTGATCTAATTCACGTGTTTAATTTTGGTTTTTCATTCAAATGAAGAATGGATCTTAAAAATAAAAAAATCGACGCCGTAGTGCTAGTGGCGCCACGGCGCAGGTAATGAGCATCGTAGCGCCGGTCGCGAAAGTAAAGGAATTTTTAGTTTTTGGACTCTTTTTCTAACCCGTTCAAATTCAAATCTTTTGGGGATTTTAAAGGGACGAGAAAGTCAACCCTAAACGACACTTTTTGAACAACAATCAAGGGAAAAAAACAGAGGAGATGCCGAGATGACCAACAATTTCATAAAGAACTAAACATTTTAGTGAAGTTAGGGAGGAACTCAATTGGATTCGGTGATTTTAACATTATTTGATTCATAGATTTAAATTTTCATTTTAAATAATTATATGGTTTAGATCTTCTTTTCATAAAAGTATTTTGAGGTTGACTAGACTTTTATTAAATTTTTCATAGACTCAATCACGCTTTCTATATTGAATAATTGAAATACTCATTTAAGTTTTAATCTCATTTATCAATTTTTACTAGTGTGAATCATTACCGCCTTAGCTTCAAGTATATGGTTGTTTTTAAATTTTATTTTAGTAAACAAAAGTATGAAAGTTATGGCATGAGAGTTATCTTTAGAATTACAATTGAATTAAACTGATTTTAATGACATTCTTCCGATTAGAAAAACTAGATTGAGTATCTCTAATTGAGTTATAAGAATAAATCATTGACGTTGAATGATCCAATCTAATTGAGTGAATTCTGACACTTTACTGCTTCAAACATTGATTTTATTTTCACTCAAATAAATAAATTATTTTCACACATTGAAAAAGAACATTCACCTTTCAGATCCTTTAAGTATATTTAACCATCTCCCTGTGAAATCGACACCACAAGGTTGTGCTACTACTATCGCGTTATTTTTTGGGTGTAATCAGTAAATTTTTAACAATTTAGGTAGGGATGGGATTAAGGAGACTCACTCCAAAGACGAATCATGGAACGAGCCACGCCCAAAAAAATCACGTGCAAGCATCGAGTGAGTGAACCATGAGAGTTCTAAATGGCTAGCCATAGGTGTGTTGCAAAAGCATTTTGCAAGAGACCTACGATCTTGACGGATTCTTGCATCTAATTTGATAACATTTGCTAAGATTATCTTCAATAGTCTACACCATATTTAGTGTAATTTTATATCAAATTTAGTGCAATTTTGGTGTAGAATCTCCAATGATTATACCAAATTTAGTGTAACGTACCATTGAAGATAGTCTTACACCAAAATTTATTTTAAATTATTTAACTAAAAAATATTTTATTGCCAAAATCATTAAATTAATGAACTAAAATATTGCATTTATTAATAAATAAATAAAATTAAACCGAATATCATAATTAAAAAAATTACATCGAACAATTTTAATTTATTTTATCAATAATTATTACCTATTACTTGATTAAAATTTAAAAATAAATGTAAAATAAAAATAACCATCACATTAAAACCAATATAAATAAACTAAAATCAATTAATTCTAAAAGATAAAAAATATATATAAAGATGGAATAAAAAATTGTCATAAAGGGAAAGAGAGGGCGAAATGGAGAATATTGAAAAACTCCAAATTTAGTGTAACTATTCATTATAACAAATTTGCCTAACTATTGGAGTGCTTCTTACACATTTAAAAGAGAGAGATATAAAAGGAAAATAAAAACAAATGTAATTGGGAGAAAAAAAATTAATCACGGCTCTAATGTTTATAGAAGGAAAAATGAAAGAAAAACATTGAAAGAAAAAAATAATTAAACTTTTTTCTGTTAAAGTCTCCCAAAATTTCGGGATAAATGAGAGACAATTTTCGAGATTTTATTTTTATATTCTTTTCTTAAAAATTAGTATTCTAGAGATTTTTATAAAACGATTTAAAAGTAATTGACGTTTGGAATAGAAACTTCTAAATGTTTTAATTGAATACATTGTGAATTTTATAATACACCAGTATTTTCTAGAGAGTCTCAAAAAATATACATTAAACATCCTAAATTTTTTAAATTCGGAAAAAGTTTTTAAAATTCCCAATCGAATACACTCCCTATGAATCACGGAATATTGGTATATAAAAAATTATGTTTCTTCATGAAGCATGATAAAATATTCTACTGTTTAATTCGCGGTTATTCGGGAACACACGGTATATAATTTAGTATTATATTGAATTCGTGTTTATTGAGGAATAATGCTTGTTCTTTTATATTCATAAAGTTATGCTTACTGAACAGTATTAACATGTGTTTTTTTTTCTTCTAAAGATACTAACTTAGTAACTTATATAAAGGCATTATTTGGAAACAACACAAAATTCTTCTAAAATATTAATACGTATTAAATTGTCTTTTTCAGAAGTACTGAAATTATATTTTTTAAAGATATTGTAATATCAGAAGTTATAAGTTAGTGATGATATTTCATAAAAAATGAAGAAGTTACAAATATTTTGCATCAGCGATTAGCGACCGAAGTACCGTTGATGACATCACAAACCAGTAATTGTTGACAAACGTGTGTCGATGATTACTAAAGTTATTGTAGTCGATAATTTCGTTTGTATTAACGACAACACAATGATTCTTTAAGTTTTTTTTTTTTTCATTTAAATTTATTTTTACAATTATTTTTGAAAAGATCCCAAATTATTTCGCCTGCCTATGTCATTATGCCCTGGCCTCGAAACCCTTTAAACAAAAGTCAAATGAAGTATTCTTTAAGCAACATAGAGACTATTATAAGTTATTAACAGTGAGAAAGTTTTAATTGGGAATATGCCAACAGGGGCTCCCAACTTTTGACCTTGCAACGCTCCAAGTCCATAATCAATGAAAAGTGTGCTAATATCATCTTTAGCTAACATTAATATATTTTGACTATTAAAAAGTCAAATCTCGTTTAAAATAACCACTACGGCCTTACTTTTGTTTAAAATAACCACTACATCCTTATTTCAATTGACATTTTCTTCCCAATCCAACCTACCACCATTCCCCACCATTGCCTCTGTCTTTGTGCGGATTATTGTCGTCAACATCACATCACGAATAATAAATGTCAACATTAATTAATGGACTATGCTATTCGTACACAGGGGTTTACACTCCCGTTTGCCCGACCCCCCTCACAATATGGGGGGTCGCGATTATTCCATTCATCGTGGGCCCTCCCCTCATGTGGGGGGGAGTGTAAACGGGGGTGTAAACCCCCGTGTACGAATGTTTTTACCCTTAATTAAAAGACCACCGATCTATTGAATTTCATTGTTATTAGTTTTGAAAATGAATGTTGTAATTAACAAGCAATCATAATAGAGCGTCGATTTAAACTTTAAACAATTAACTCAAAAGGATATAGACAACCTATTATAAGTAGTTAGTAATTAATTTTGTTATTATTTTTATTTTCCTTATATATTATTTAAATTGAATAATGTTATTTGTACATAGACAGTTACATAATGTTTCTATACAGATGATGTGTTAAAAATAGAGTGAGGAAGTTATTTGTTATTTGATTTAAATTTTTTTGATCTAATCATATCTCATCACTTCATGCGTATGTAAACTATTATATAAATTTATTACGTACATGTAGCACAAACGATTTAAACTAAGGGTTCGATAGTTTGTTTTCTACAAAAATTAAATTCTGAACATTTGACTTTTTCATCAGCTAAGGATGGCGGTAGCATACTTAACTTTTTCCGTAAGTCGGGGACCTGAGGTGTCACAAATAGAAGGCTCGAGATCTTATCGCCAGAGGGCTCAAAGATTGGTGACCCAGCAAGAAAAAATGTTTTGAGGCCGTGGCCCACACACAAAAAAGGCAAAATCTTCCGCCTTATACGCGGCATCGAAATTTTAAACTTTTATCGTTTGACAAATTTACCCCTATCATTTTCATTAATCCTCCTCTTAATCTAATCATACACTCAGTGAGTGCTATCAAGTTCAACACAAAAAGGAAACGCTTTGTTTTTTTTTTTTTCCTTCTCTCTATGGCTTCGTTCTTTCCAATTTCTCGAAATTTCAGCCAACAATTTTCACATTAATCAGCCGCCATTTGAGGTTGTTCACTCTCCCTCACTCACTGTATATGCTCTCTCTATGTGTATATACGTAATCGTGTGTATATATGGAAATATGTGTAATTACATCGAAATTTATTGATGGTGATTTTGTCTTTAAATTTGATACATGCGGCGTTCCTTGGATTTCGGGATACGTTAATTGGAAGTTCTTATTTTTTTTCTTTTTCTTTTTTGAATTTGAAATTGTTTGAATATATTTAGACTTGTATTTGGTGTACAGCCTGTAGCGTTGAATTTTTTTACTTTGAAAATGATAATTTGATTCGATTCATTAAATTAGATATTTGAAATATTAATCAGATAAGTTTGGTTTTGCTGTGTCTATCCTTCTTATACCCCTGAAATTTTAGTCTCTAACGGTCACTTTGTTGCTTATTGCTGGGAGAGAAAAAGTTGCAATATGTGAGTTTTTATTTTAAAAACTTTTTTCATTAATTTAATGTGTTTTTTAATGGTTTGATAAAGATGATTCTGTTTTACTGGAGTTCGATAATTTCAAGAAAAAATGCAATTTCCTCTTTCTTCTTCTCTTGAAGACAATCTTGGGATTTCTTTTTTCATTGTTTTTTTTGTTCCTGTACGGCTAATGAATTTGTGAGTGTCTATTTTAATCTTTGTTTTTTCTTCTCTTTAATGCAATTCTGTAGGGTTTTAGAAATGTGATTTTGCTCTGGAGTTGGATAAATTTCAAGAGATATTATATTCTGGAAACAATCTGGGGATTTATATTTAATTTCAGATAAAAAATTTACCGACCTGAAATGGGTTTTCAATTTACAGTTATTTTCTTAGTCATTCTTGTTTTGTGTGATTTTATTTTTTGAAATGGAAAGGGTTTTAGATTTTCGTTGCTTCTATGCAAAGTGGCAGATCTTGTTATGTTAATTGACATGTTGTTCACGAGGGGGATGTTTGGTCATGCTTAAAAGTTACTTCTAGAAAAACCTGTTTTTAAGTTCGTTTGTTGAAATAAGTAACTTGTAAACACAACCCAAGACACTCTTGAAAAAGTTCAGGTGGTGTTTTAGTGTACAAAGACAAGGTTGATGTGAAGAATTGAGGGTAGGATGGTCTTTAAGCCCCAGGAATCATCTTGTCCCTAATACTTTTCTAATCATGAGTGAGAAACACATTGATTAATTATACTTTTGCACAAGAGGAGTCTCATGATTCCTAGTAAAGGTAAAGGTCACTCAAATCAATGCTGCACTTTGCAGAAAAATTAATTAATTATTTTGAACTATGCTTTTCAGTTTTTTAGCTTACATATTGTACTGTTACTACTGTAGTAGCCGGGAGTTAACAGGTTGTGAACATATCAAGCTGTTTAAGCCTATTTTTATTGCACTTTCCAGTTTAATTGTTTTATGTTTTGCTGGGTGTGGAGATTATAATATCTTCTGCATTTTCTCTGTTGCTTCATGGTGCAGTTCAGATTCAAGAACGAAATATTGTATGCTAATAGGTTATGAGAACTTGATATTTTACATTGCTGCTTGCAATAATGTCTCCTTGTTCTGAAACTTTATAATTGATGAAAATGATGTTTTCTTTTAGGATACACCTGTATGTTTCTGGCTGTGCTTCTCATATGTATATCTTTTGGCCTACAACTGGTGTTTTCTTGATCTATATGGAAGTTGGTGGAGCTATTTTGTTTTAATTATGTCTAGATTTGCATGTGGTATCATATGTTGCACGTAGCAATCTATGTAAATGTTCCTATACTTTCTTCTATATAGATCTACTGACAATTCTCATGATAAATATTAGTGGTTGGAGCTGAAGACATAAAGATGAAGAAGCTTTTTTCGTTTAGATCAAATGCATCTAACGGAAAAAACAGTAATCAAGTCTCACCGCCATCAACAGATAAGCAAGTCTACTGGGAGAGACCAACAGAAAGTATTAACAAGCCCAGAAAAGACAAACAGGGCTCGGAAAATCAGGTTTTTGGTACTGCTCCTTGTCTTAGAAGAAGCCTTTCATATTCATCTGGAGCCCTACACTATGGGAATTTTGCCGATCAAGGTGGCTCACCTCGTAGTACCAGTAATTCACACAAGCAATCTGGTCAACATTCCACCCGGTAAGCAATTTGTAATGCTGTTTTCATGGCTTTAAGTGGTATTGGTTTTCCGAGCCGTGGCAGTGTAAACATTTTTCCTTTTGGCCTTGATTGTTGCAATTTTTATTTCTTCAGTTGTCTGACTCCAACTCCTGAGAGACAATCCAGGACAAATTTTTTTGAACTGGGTATGGTTCGAAATGAGCAGAGAGTAGGGAAATCAGATAGTGTTGCAATGCGAGAACATTCTGACATATCTGAGGCCTCTTCATATGGCTCCAGTAACGTATCGAATAAAGTTTTGGATCGTTACATCGATGGAGAACAACAGATGGATACGAGTGCTTCAATGACCCACTTTTCCACGAGAAATAACATTGACAATGGCAACTCTGGGAGAATGCGGCCACCAAGAGTTCAATGTACTGCACCTATTTCACCAAAGGATGGCAGGAAGCAGAAACCAAAGTCTCAATCCTTCAGAGAAGCAAAAGTATCTCAGCTTCAGTTGTCATCTGGAGATTGGGAGGAGAATGGCTTTTGCCGTGAATCCCCTAGAAAACTTGCAAAGCATGTGGTCGAGAGACTTGCCCAATCTCGAGTTTTGTCTAAGATTAGGTCAAAAGAATATGACTCGGAGACCCCAATCACTATTGAAGATATTTATAGCAGAACCTTCAACGAAAGTTCCAGTGCGTATTCTGATGAAGTTTCTACAAAAAACTGCACACTAGATAGGCATCCTGAGACTACTGATGGATATCATCATGAAGAAACTTTAGGATTCTCAGAGAAAGAGACTTCTTTCAGTGGTAAAGATGGGTTTGCAATAAATTTTGAGGCTATTGATGATACAGATATTGAACTTTTTAGAAAATCCAAGGAAGCTGATGACCGCGCTGCAAACCTTTCAGAAGAACTCGAGCGGGAAAACTTTTTTCAAGTCAGAGGGTGCAATGTGCCAGTGTTGATTCAGACAATTAAAAGCCTAACAGAGGAAAAGGTAAAAATGGCCATAGAAGTTTCAGCTGTCCTACAGGACCGGATTGCTGAAAAGGCCTTACTTAGGGAAGAGCTCAAACTGGCAAGGGAAGAGTCAAGCACACAGACCCGGAGATTGGAGAAGGAAAAGCATGAGTTGCAGTTGGCACTTGAAAAGGAATTGGACAGGAGATCAATTGAGTGGTCCCACAAACTTGAAAAATATCAGTCTGAAGAGCATAGGCTTCGAGAGAGGGTTAGGGAGCTCGCAGAGCAAAATGTTTCCCTTCAAAGGGAAGTATCTTCCTTCAGTGAAAGGGAAATGGATACTAGAACCAGAATTACTAATTCAGAGAGACAGCTTGAAAGCATAACCACTCAAGTCAATGAAGCTAGAGAGGAAAAGCAATATTTACAGAAAAATCTTATTGAACTGCAAGACAAATTTAGAGCAGCAGAAGAAGATCGAGATTGCTTTCGAAGAAACTATGAGGCGAAAGCTGTTGAGTGCAAGGATATGCACAGATCTATCAGTAGACTGCAAAGGACCTGTACAGATCAAGAGAAAACAATCGATGGATTGCGGGGGCTTTGTGAAGATCTTCGGAAGAAAGTTTCTTTAGAGAACTGTGATTTCGAGTTTGCAAAGCTGCAAGTGGAACATATGAGATTGACCGGAGTGGAGCATGCCCTGAGAAAGGAGGTGGAATCTTACAGACTTGAAGTTGATTCACTTAGGCGTGAGAACATAGATCTACTGAATCGTCTGAAAAACGGTGGGAAAGATGGTGCAACTTTAACTTTTAAGTTAGATCAAGAACTACAGAATCGTATTAGCTGCTTGCTAAATCAAGTGCTTCCGTCTCTTATGGAGAACAGCCAACTTTCTAGGAAGTTACTTGAATATATAAAAGCCAACGAAAGACGCACACTGAAAAGTGGACATGGATCTGAGACAGGTTTAGATTGCCAATTTATTCTTGAATGTGAAGTGAAGCTTCAAGGTTTTGAGCGGGCCACTGAAAACTTGACAAGGAGTGTGCAGACCGTCTCCAGTGTGCTGTATGCAAAATCCACGAAGTTGCATGACACACTTGGCCCAGTTACCCTGGAAACTCAATCATCCAGATTAGATGACGAGCCTTATAAACTAGATGATCGAAAATCAGAGGTTTATTGATTCCTTTGTTTTTTATTTTTGTCCCACTCTTAAATTTAGTACCTTTGTCTACCATTCTTCAAAAACTCTTTTTTCTAAAACTCTTTTTCAACCACAAATTCTTACGGTAAATATTTTGCACGTAAATCCAAAACTTATTCCCTAATTTTTAACCACACATTCTCAAAAATATCACTATTTCAAAACTCATTTTTTTCAAAAAAAACTCTTTCTAATGGGCATCAAAAGGGGCTTAATTTTCACTCTTGCTTGTTTTGTTTTCAAAACCAGTTTGTAAGTATCTGTATATCTTGCGTAGGAGATAATGCGATCTGAGTTAAAAGCAGAGACCTTATTGACAAGTTTGTTGCGTGAGAAGCTTTATTCCAAAGAGCTCGATGTGGAGCAACTTCAAGCTGAGCTGGCTGCAGCAGTCAGAGGTAATGACAT